>DWKL01000424.1:0-19164 GCA_018249415.1 Phareas burnsi | reverse complement strand
TTTTTTTTTTTTTTTTTTTTTTTTTTTTTTTTTTTTTTTTTTTTTTTTTTTTCTCATTCTTCATATAATTGTGTCCTATTCTTTAGTATCGCCTTGGTTATTTTCTGCACACCTTCAGGTTCTTCAGGTTGGCTGGGAGATAATCCTATTTAGCATTAAGTTATTTTTTATAAGTTTGTCAATAAATAAAAAATAAATAAATATGGCTTACGAAATACTATGCTTCTAGAGCATAGAAGCAAATTTTATTTAATGTTTTATCAGTTATGCGAAGAAGAGATGCTTCTCTTGTTCAAAACAAATATTTCGAAAAAGAAAACATAATTTATATTGTATATTTTTGGATCTAGTTATGCGCATTTTACGTAAATATATTGTAAAAACGTATAGTAGTACTTTGAGTATTTTTCTTTCTTACAAACTACTATAGTTTGCTAGAGCTATAGTTGCGATTAGGGAGGTACCACTGCCGACCTCACAATCCTCCGTGAAGCAATTCTAGTTTCGAGTTGGAGAGACATGGTTATCGGTACAAGCGTAGCTACCATCTCAGTCCTCAAGAGTAGTAATCTGTATAAAACCTTAGACAGGGCTTCAGTCCTGTTTGCGGTTAGATGGTGTCCACGGGCTGCATTGACCTCTTAACATTAGGTAGCTTTAGGCTCATACACTCGTTTGCAACTCTTCTCACATAAAAAAAAAAGTGTGTGCTGTCCTATTTTCGCCTCCACTTAATCTGTGTTACAACTGATTCCAGGTGACAACAGTGGACATGCAGAAGCCGCCTCCAGACTTCCGCACCAACTTCGAGGCGACGCATCCTCCTATCCTCATCGACAACGGGTTGGCGATACTCGAGAACGAAAAAATCGAGCGGCATATCATGAAGTCAGTGCCCGGCGGACACAACCTCTTCGTCCAGGTGATTTGAGTGTTTTATATCTCATTGGCAATAAGTTCATCATCAATCCGTTACTGTCCCAATGTTGGGCACCAACCTCGTCACAGCATGAGTCGGGTCAGATAGTCCACCACACTAGCCAAGTCCGGATTGGTGGACAATGGGTAGTGAACATTACAATGGATTATCTATCTTGGCACATACCGTAGGTCTACAAGTAACTGGTAAAACAGTCAGGGCGGGTCCTTGAAATTCATTTTGACTTAGAATGGCATCATTCCCTTTTTCCGGTGGATGTCGTAGGAAGCGACCGAGGAACTAAATCTACGAGATCGGTAACATCGTCTTTCTACGAAATTATTCACCTGTTGCTGTCATCGACACAAACCGCCTGGCATGGTAGACTGCGGCAATACTCCTTCTGTCTAGGGAAGGCCATTTACATTCAACAGTGGACTTATGAAGAAGGATGAACGGAGTGGGAGTTTTTCATAACTTCATTATTAAAATGTGAAGATAAAAGTCACTTTGTGACATGGATTTCCGGAAAGTAAAGCCTAATACTATTAACTGGTTCATTCTTGTCACAGTAAAAAAACCTCGAGACATAAATTCCCCCACCCTCCCCCCTCCTCATGGTGCATAGTGCCGTATGGTATGAGAGGCCTGGAAGGGTAAGAAGTTCTCCTTTCAGTCCTCGTTCGTTCACTTGGTAAGTAAGCGATCAACTAAACAGTGGGTATGGCCCCAATGCTTATGTTTTCATGTTATATTATAATATTTTAAATAATAGTATTATGCGTAAATATTAGCAATCACTGGAAGGTATTCATCTAGAGAACAAGTTCGGGCAAAGAGAGAACTCGGGAGACTCGAATAATCCCCACCCTTTTGCTCCTCCATAGTGCATAGTGGGGTAGTGTACGTAGTTAGGCAAGGGTAGAAAATCACCAGTGACAGTGCCTTTTCCTTTCCATGGGACTCCTACCCTCGCCAAATCTTTGCCAACTACGTATATACTTGACAAATATCCATGACTTCATGATCCATGACTCTTCATAAATGGTCACTGGGCACTCCTTAGCCTTATTGTTGATATTCCCCAGGATAAGGAAGTAGCGTCGCTGATCGAGAACCTGTACTCCAAGCTGAAACTCGTCCTGGTGCGCAAGGATGAGCAGAAATCGGCCGCGTTGCGCGCGCACCTGTCACGTATCGACGCGCTGCTCGAGCGCAGGGGAACTAGGTACGTTGCAAATATATTTTATACAAGTGTGGTTTTTATTATTCGACGACCCGCGTGGCGCAGCGGGTACCATACCGGGCTGACACGCAGAGGGTTCCATGTTCGAAACTGAAGCTTAACACTTTAACTGCGGCGGCTAGTATACGAAACAATCCACCCGTACGGCGCGCAACACAATAGGCGTCTTTCAGTACGGCGGCACTCTCCGTATGCGTGCAAGCCGCACTAGTGGCGCGGACAGTTAAATACAGGTGCGTTTGTCGCAATCAAAGTGTTAAAAAAGCTGAAGAGTTTATTTGTTTGTTTGTTTGAGCGCGCTAATCTCTGCAACTACCAGTTAGATTTGGATTATTTTTATTTAATTAGATAGACTATTTATTGAGGAAAGTTTTAGGCTATGTAACATCGCACTGCGATTCTTATGAGCGGAGCGATTAGCATGCAAAGTTTAGGCAAAAAAGTAAGAGACCATACAAGCGGTTGCGGGCGAGCTGTGGGCAATGGTTCTTATTCATGCGAACAAAGTCGCGGGCGTCACCTAGTAAATGTATAAAAATAGATAGAAGAATCGTGTTAACATTTATCTCGCCGTTTCCAGGTTCTTAACGGGCGACACGATGTGCTGCTTCGACTGCGAGCTGATGCCGCGTTTGCAGCACATCCGCGTCGCCGGCAAATACTTCGTCGACTTCGAAATACCGGTATGTTGGGGCACGGTTGCGACTTATGTCCCACTGTTGGGCATGGGTCTCTCCATAGTCGGATGAAGCCTGGAGCACACTCCACCACGCTGCTCCAATGCGGATTGGATATACTGGCCAAGTGGTGTTGGACTTTTTTCCAACCGCCCGTTGGAACGTCTCTTGTGCGTGTAACTGCCTTAGCACACACTTCAGTAATACTTGTCTTTGGAACTCCAAAATAATACATGAATACTTAGTAAACAAAATTAGTTTATATTTTCTAATCTCAATTTACAATGATAACTCATCTGCACTCTCCGACGGCCACGGTTTTATTGACGGCTGGCACCAAAATGGCCGACCACTGACAATCGAATGACAGATTCAATAATTTTAAATATTTCATTATTAATTTAAATCTACGACTTATTAGAAATTGAAATATCAAAATTCTAATTCTTGCGACAATATTTTTAATGTCGCCACGCCTTTCAAACGTGAACACGATCGACACTGCTGCCATAAGACAGAAAGAGGCGTGGCAATGGGGGATTCGGAGTCAAATCACGATCGGTTCTACGACCTTTAAAACATTTCATCACAATCCCGTGCTGCTCTCACGTTGCATTGTTGCATTTTTTTTTTCTAGTTATTGACTGTATTTCAGTCAAATATATGTATATTTCGTTGCGAACGTATCTAGCAAACTATTGCACAGGCCACTCCATGTTAAGTGGCCACCGCCCTGGACACAGATCTAATCTCAAACAGAACTGAAGCCTTTTTAAGGTCGTACTTAGATACGTTACTATTCCTACATTCATCATTGACATGTCTGCCTAGCCGGAAATCGAACCCGGAACCCTCTGCGTGACTAAAACTGATACGATAGACGGCTTAGATACATAAGAATCTATAAAGATATATCAGTTTATAGGTGGTGGTTCAAGCGGAGAGCTACCACCGTCGCCCTCATAACCTGCCCGCAAGCAATGTGTTTCGGTTGGAGAGGTGCGGTTGCCGGCATACTTGCGAGGCGAACGTCTTAGTCGTCAAGAGGAGTGGCGAAACCACCCGCGTCGTCAAATGTTTCAGTTTTATTTGAAGTTGAATGTGGGTGTCCATGGGTTGCAGTGACCACTTAATATCAGGTGGCCCGCACGCTCGTTTGCTACTCTTCTAATATAAAAAAAATGTATCGATATCGACAGACGAGTTTCCGCGCGCTCTGGCGCTACATGTACCACATGTACCAGCTGGACGCGTTCACGCAGAGCTGCCCCGCCGACCAGGACATCATCAACCACTACAAACTGCAACAGGTAATTCCTCCCCCCACCCGTCTAGCGATCTAGTCAATACTCTAACCCGGGGAGGGGTTGATACGGACATTATACAAATGTACGCGGCTGTAGTAAAACCTGCTGTATACATTTGAGCAATATTTTAGGATAAATAGAAATTTATCACGAAATACTTCTACTCTTTAAACATAAAAAAGAATTGTATCGATATATGCAAACATAAAAAAATATGTATCAGTGGTGAAAAGATTTTCATAAACACATTTTATTATTATTCCACATACATTTTCTTCGCTCAACCGGAATGTTAAGTTCCGTGATGTGTAATAAACAAATATATATAAGCTAAGTTTTCCAATATATGGCAGTTTTTATCACAGTATGGCAACACACAAATTATTATTAATACATTTCCTTTATTTTTAATAGTCTTCCAATTATTGAGTATTGCTTTTAGTATATGTACTTTTACTTTCGATCCTGTGTAAATGTATGTAATTCTTAGGTATTTTATATGGGGATTTACTCTACTCTCGGGAACTTATTATCTATGTTATGTAAGTACTCGTCTTACATAATCGTAAACATGGGACTCCCCGCCTCAGTAAATGTGCTGCAACCTAATTATTATATCTATGGACATAGACAATTCTTTATACATCCCGTAAAGTGTCGCCCGTCCCCGATGCCCACATCCAATGTCTTCTAGCTATATCTCTGAACTTTTACGCAGTTGTCGACAAAAGGTTTGATGTTGTCGCCGACGCTGGCGCGGCAGCCGCCAGCCGACCCGCCGGTACGTGCGGGTGTGATCTCACGATGTTCCGCTTACTGTGTTATGTTATGGACGGTAGCGTAGTGTGACATTGATAGAACTAACAAAGAACTGAACTCCCGCTACGGTTGAAAATGATACTGTTAAAATCGTATTAAATTATGTGCTATTTTTTGAGCTTGTAACCTAATTACCAACTTTAGTATATCAGTATTAAATTCTATTCTATTTTTCACTTATAATTGTTTGGACTTTTCAATAAAAATATATCAGTATATGTAATATAGTATGTATAATATAGCACTGTATTCGACAACCATCCCTAAAACACAGTGTCCAAATCGATAGAACCGTTTAAAAAAAATACATCACTATCCGGGATGTCTTCTTTAATTACTTAACAGATGTGTCTATATCAATTTAAAAATGAAAATGAAGTATTAAATAATGTCGCTAAGCTCTCTTGATAGAACCCTAGATAAATATATACTCAAAAAAATTATAAAACAAACCAGTTTTACCTCTCTTCAATACAACAAAAATAGTGAGAGAGCAGCGGAATAGATTTATGATTGAAAAGTCACGGATGAAGTTAAATTTTTTTTAGAAAATTCACTTAAACAGTATATAAAATCGAAGATTTTATAAATCTTGTATATAATCAACAGTTCTATCAATGTTACATAAAAAAATATTGCTCAGAGTCAGTACACTACACAGCTCATTGGATAATCACAGGAATATTTGGAAGCGTTCAAACAAGGCTTTACATAATCATACAGCGTAACCCATATAGGCTATCATTGCAACTGATTCGTTATTCGCGATCACTCATCTCACTCTATGCATAGACATCGTCATTAGCCGTTTGAAGATTGTGGTCGGTTTTTTTGTTGTTTTATGAGTTTTTTATTAGATAGACACTCCTTTACTTGCATATCACTCGTGTACCAGTACACTATAATAAAATTACTTTTTTTTAATAATTACTTACGAAATTTTTCATTTAAAAGCAATTGATTTTTCAGGATTTTTTTTTTACGATTTATTAACATTTAACATTTTTTACCTGGTATTTTTTTCTTATTATATATTATGAAAATGCCAATCAAAATCATACAGCCAATTATATTAGCTATCATTTTAATATTATTGTGTAAGGTAAGCACAAAAAGTAATTGTTTGTCTAATTAAAAACTTAGGTATAAGTTTTTTTGCTTGTCTTAAAAATATATGCATTTTGTGTGATGAAGCTGTTTTAGGTACAATACATGGGTTGTGGTTATTCTAAGGATCTTAAATGTTTAACTTCACTAATGACGCTTTAAGTATACTGTACTCTTTCTTAATGTTTAACTATTGTGTCACACCCACCGGTCCAATGGCGTATGACGTTATTAAATACGATTAATAATTCACATTAAAATTACTTGAAAAAAAATTTTTTTTTTTTAAACACAACGGTTTTCTGTACAGCCTAGGTGTTTCTTCTTGTTAAACATGTAACCTATAAAATACTAAATATTCGTACTAAGAAAACAAGATTGTATATAAATAGCATGACAATTGGTTTAATATCTAACCTTCGATATTTCCTAATAATTAAAATATGTATATTTCTACAGTGAAAGGTAATGGTAGCGAAGTTTCTATGTCTTGAATGCAATATGAATAATTTAAAAATAAATTTAATCCCCAGGCACTTAAAATGAAGAAGCACGAGGAACTGGAAACCCCGACGTTCACGACGTCGATCCCCGTCGACGTGAGCGATCTCAACAGCGCGGAATAACCGCTGACACGACGTCGAGCGAAACAGAGCCTTGGTACTGTAGGCATTGAGCTGATATTCGATTACTCGGGAAAATGCCCCTTCACAATAAACCCGCCTATGTTTCTCTACTTGTGTACCAAGGATCCTATTTTTACGTGTTAGCTCCGTATTTTCCTTCAATCGTCGCTGCGGCGGCGATAGTATTTTTTACAATTTTGTATAAATTATATTTGTTTTCAGTTCGTGACTTATTAGCGTTACTCCAGCAGTACAGTTGAAATCTATGAGATTGAGTATGGTTTGGTGCAATCGAAATTATTCTTTGCGTAAAACGTGTAACTTTATTATAGCTCATGATTGGCCGATGGCAACACTGAATATCATTTCTGTTTTCAATTGACGTTGACAGGACCATTTACGGTTTACTATTTTTTTTTTTTGAGAGTTGAATGCGGCCATTATTTGTTATGTTTGAGAACTTATTTATCAGAATGACAGATAATAGTTTTTAATCAGGCAGAGGTGCTAGAAAAACAAATCTCTCAGGAATGGAAGATATAATTAAAAAAAAATAATTAAAACACCTTTTTGAAGTATACTTCCATCATTGTAATTAGAATAAGTTCAATGTTCAAATACAACGAATGGGCGATCGGAAATATTATTTTTTTGTATTATGTTCATAACAGCATAGATGTAAGATCGGATTACAGTATTTGACTTCTTTTTATTTGGACTCCATTTTAGTTAGGTTTTAGGTTAGAAATTTCATCGCCATTTTGATTTGAATACCTCTGCCTCATGTGGTTTGGAAATAACATTATTGTATTTAATTTTTGCAATTATTTAAAACAGTTCAACAAGCGCTCTTGCCTACCTGGAAGTTACCTTTTTTTGAAGGTAGTAGTTTGTCATAAGTTTGTGTACTTATTTGAAGTGATTTGGTTTAATCCAATTGCTTTCTAAAAATACATTGAAGTTCAAGACCACCTATTAATAACTTAGAGTTAAACTGCCAGGATATTTGTTCCATCAATAACAAACATTCAGTTTATTCAATTTTTTTTTTAATCTGCACAGAGATAAATGTGTACTTAGCATAGTGCCACATTTCTTTTTTATTTTAAGAGTGGGCAACTGATATTCAGTTGTAATTTTCTATTTTTGAGCAATTACTTTATCGGTCCCAGTAACTTTTTAGTGATGGTGTGATTTCATTGCAATTGTGGCTTTATGGTAATGATACATAGACAATAGAACTAGGCGAGACTGGCGACATGTCAATTGGACAATGTATAAAAATAAATAATAAATACTAGATTTTAATGTAAATGTTAAGGAATAAACCTGGATAAATATTATTATTTTTTATTTGCGTTTCATTTTATTTCCTTCCTTTTTTTCTTTTAGCTTATTCTTATAATCTTGTAATGTCTTCAATATTTATTTTGAGTGAACCATATTATGTTTCACAAAATAATTTCTTTAGTTGCATGCTTTGTGCCTTGCTTATTAAGCAACTGTTACTGTGTTACAAAATGTGTATTTTTAATATTCTACAGTGCCTAATAGTACAATAAGGTAATCTGTATTAGATAGCTTCACAAGGTTTGCTCAGTTAGATTGCAAATTTATCTCAAGTTACTATAAGCAAGAGTTGTAAAATATCCTACCCTGAAACATATCTTACGCATCAAAGAATGGCTGACTTGGGGACATATAACCTCAGTGCATTAACATATTGATTGCGGCAAACGCACCTGTCATGTTTCACTGTCTGAGCCACCCGTGTGGCTCGGGCATAGTTATCGGTTGTCAGGTATACTGTGTGCCGTCGTACTGAAACACCTGATGTGTTGCCGGCCAAACGTGTGGATTGTGTTGTATATTAGTCGTCCCAGTCAACGTTTTTGAGTAATTATTTCTAATGCCATATACATCGCCCATATAGGTTAGAATTATCGGTAATCTTGGATTTCTGAACATCTTGTCTATTTATTGAATACCTACTATTTCTGTACCTTATTTTGCAAAAAAGATCGATTTGATAAATTAAACGATTTAAATGCTAAGGAATATTCAATTTCATTAAGTAGTCTGTCGAAATACAAAAATGTATGTTATCTCAGAAAATCCTTTTTTATTTTATCTGCATTGCAAAGACAAAGTATTTAACGAACAATAAATGGCATTTGCAGATGTGGAGGCAAAAGTAACTTTTAATGCATTGACTGCGGTAAATGTATCTGTCGTGTTTTACTGTCCGAGCCACCCATGCGGCTTGCATGCATAGTGTATGCCACTGTACTGAAACACATCTGTTGCATTATGCGCTGCACGGGTGGATTGTTTCGAATATTAGCCGCCGCAGTCAATGTCTTAACTACCAGCGTGATAAATGCAATCTGGTTATTATTCAGTCGCTCCACGAATATTGTTCTAGAACAGTTCCACATTTTTAAAATTGCCTTTTATCTATACAAAAGGCAGTCTTAGAAAATTTGTATGCAATATTAATCCATGTAGTTATATCCTAGTATGAAGTGTAGCTTTTGTACTTTTAATAAAAGCTTTTTTAAAGAAATCAGTGTTTAATATTTTCACTATTATATTATTATATTATATTTATGTACTTTAAATAAATATAATACTTCCTTATTGATACAAAACTAAATTTCTTGTCAATTTATTTTTAATCAGGACTATATATCATTGATAACTATCTTTTTCTTCATCCATTCATTTTTATACACATCCTTTGGTAGCAAGGAACTTAAGAATATATGAGTAATATAGGCAGTTATTCCCCAAATTTTGTACTCATCAGCCACATACACAGGTAAAATGAATCCATTTTTGAACTGGGTGTAGAATTGGTTTTTAGTATCACATAAAATGTCTAGTGGAACGGTAAAAACTTCCATTACCTCATTAACATTGATGCGCAAATCGTCCGGTCTTAAATCCGAAATGCATCCTACTATAGGAGTTATCATGATTTTATAATCTCGACCGGGCACTGTGGGGCCCTGGCCCCATATATCAATTTTTGATGAAGACAGCCCTATTTCTTCCTCGGTTTCTCGTAGGGCAGTTTGTATGGGTGTTTCGTCTTTATCAGTTTTTCCACCCGGGAAAGCGACTTGGCCGCTATTCGTTCTTAAGCTGGACGATCGCACAGTGTACAATAGGGAGGTGACATCGTTTACTCTACACATAGGCACGAGGACAGCCGCAGTCGCCTGCGGTATCTTTCCTGGCTTGGGTACCCGAATAGTTTTAAGATTCGTCATGCATCGCTCGCGGCATGCTAGCGTGAATAAATTTTGTAAACCGAATACCGAACAACTCATATTAAAAATTCACTTGACAATTTATATCACAGTTATACCAAAATTTCGCAGGAGTTCAAACTGACATTTACATAGTTATCACTGAAAAGGAAAACTGCCAGTGTCTGTTTTCCTTTGACAGTCAATATTTTTTTAACTGATAGCAAAATTTGGAAATACAATTTTATAATGAATAATTACCTATATGAAATTTACATTTTTCTTGCCATGTCACGAATGACGGCGCTATGACTTGTAGACACCGATGTCATAACTGATTGGCAACGTTTCTAATTTTTATATTATTACATAAAACGCAAACATACATTACCTGATTTTAAATTCCTATTTTTAACTTTTGCTTATGATCATACCTTATAGATATCTATAAGAGCTATAGCACCTCGAATTATAGATAATAAACACAAAGAATTTAGTCCATAAAAAAAACGAAACCCTGAAGATCTGTAATACTAGTGTTATTCCAAAGTTTTATATTGTAACTACTATTGATTTAGAATATACAAGATAAACTCATAGATCACATAAAAGATGAGACCAAAAAAATTAAACCTAAGTTAGTTAATTGCAATGCAGTCGCTATAGCACGTAAGTATACTATTAAATCCTTTAACAATACTTAAAAAATGTCATATTTCAAATGATTATTGTCAACTGTCATTTCATTAAATTATCTAGTTTGATAATTGAAATGTACCAACCATATGTTAATTTATTTCCAAACGAAATAAGATAAGATGCATACTATCACTTATTTGTTAATTGTAAATTAGAACTCGACGAGTTATGAAAATTTACAAATATTTTATAAATATACCAATCAGGACCATGCCCCTGTCACCTCAAATGTTGTTGTCGAGGGTGTTTCGTGAGAAATGTGTAGCAAATTTAAAGGATCTACCAAATTTGGGGCCAATTTCTCCTTCTAAAGACAAACAATTCGCGTCTGTGCTGGTTCCTATGTGCGTGCGGGATGGAGAAGTGCATATTTTGTACACGTTGCGGTCGTCGAATTTAAAAAATCATGGCGGGCAAGTGTCATTTCCTGGCGGAAAAATGGAGGCAGGCGAGAGTGTTGTCGACACTGCTCTCAGGGAAACTGAAGAGGAGATCGGTGTGTCTCGAGAATCCGTGGACGTGTGGACCATAATGCCGAATTGCCGGGGTTTAAACAAGAACATGATTATCACACCTGTTGTGGCAGAACTACGAAACTTTGGCTTTAATAGCTTGACCCCTAATAGAGAAGAAGTGGAAGAAGTTTTCACAGTTCCCATTAAAAGTCTATGCAATCCTAAAACCCATGCTCACTGCATGTATGCTAATAGTCCCTTGCCCATATACTTCTTTGATAAATACAAGATATGGGGCACCACAGGGTTTATCACACACTTTTTTCTTCTTAACTTTCTCCCGAGTGAACTATATTCTTTCAATTTTAATGGGCCAAAGTATGAAATTGAGGATTTGAGACAATCTAAGCTATAATAATTAGCCTCGGATAGAATTTTCTATAAAATATTTTTGAACTGTCTATCCACGGTGATTATTCTCATGTTGGATATTTCCATAGGTGTTGGTAATAATTTGACTATTTTATGACTATATACTGTATTATAATATATTATATTTGCTTATTTATTGAAAAACCTCTTTAAATAAAAAGAAATCATGGTGCTTTCAAAGGTGTCTGGAAGTCTACGAACTCAGGTGCAATTTAGTGTTGAGTTGCAGTGTTATATTTGAATTAGCTAATAGTTCACATAAATCAATATCTATTCAGTATTTTCATATTCATACAACTTGAAGACTGGACGTTTTAAAGTATTGAATTAATCTATCTATGGATAAACTATCAATATTAGAAGTAGGTAGTAGAATTTGTGGACTATACTATAATTTAGTAAACTGAATATTTACTATCTTAAAAGATATTGAATAACATAGTTGTTATTATGATTTTAATAAGTAAATATTTATAAAAAGACATGGCAAGTTTACCAATATTGAGTCGATTGTTAGCCAGTATGCAGCTTCAACAAATTTTAAATGTTAAAACGGGATCTGCATTTCTCAAGAATCCTTAGATATCTAAAATAATGTTAAACTACTGGGGTTTAAACAAAAAAATGATCAATACACCTGTCTTGGCAGAACTATGAAACTGACTGCGCTTGGATGTATGGAAATCGACATAGAAATACAATTCTACCTGATGTTGATTATGGAATCAATTTCAGGTAGAATTGTATTCCTACTTGAGGTCGACCATAGATGTGTTGCTACTACTCTACTTGTGCATTACAGTTTCTGGTTTCAAGGAAATAATAGAGACAACCCATTCCAACTTAGTGCAAAGTAGTACTAAGTAAGTTGTCTCTGTCATCCTTACAACACCTTTCAAGCCAGAAGCTATAAGGATCATGTAGGTGTGGCAAATGAACCTCTGGAGACAAACAAGGTTCTACCACCTTGATAATTTGAATTGATATTTCTATGGATAGTCTATGAACATTGGAAAGTACAATCTGACAATATTTATTGTGTTGCCTATGTTTTAATACACTTAGTCAATATAGCCTACATTTTTATATTATTTCTTTTCTGAGGGAATTCATGACATTATATAATAAAAAGAAAATGATAGTTCACAATATAAATAAATAATCATGTAAATAATTAAATTATTATATGTGGTATTTATTGTAACAATATTAGTAGTTAAATTCCATTGAGAATTGTGATATGATTTTAACATGGTACAGCCATATTATATATTAACTTAATATCGTTTTTTTTACACATAGCTTGGTAAAATGTTTAATTATGTATCTGTTACAGTTTTTATGCTTTTCTTTGTTTTGAATATAAACAATTTGAAATGACATTTTAAAAATAAATTAAGTGCAGTGTATTGTAGGTCGAACTACATTTTTGAGAAACCAAACTGACAGTTAATGTTAAAATTTTTATGTTTGTATAAAAAATTACATTGAATTGAATTCAGAAGCTGCATTTAGTCTCAGATTTGTGGGTGGAGTATTCTTTAATTTAGTAAAATAAATATTTACTATCTTAAAAGATATTGGATGAGACCTAGTTCTTATTATGTGTTTCATTAGAAAACATTTAAAAAAAAGGTAGGCAAAACCTTTAAAAGTATTGTAAAAGAATATAAAGGTTATTAAAAAAAGGTACTTAATAATATTCTTTTGTATATTGTCACAATGTATGTTTTATGTGCATATATATAACATAAAATATTGTATTCAAGTTAAAATTTTCCTTATTTGTATTTATATTAAATTTTATTAACGGCATATTTTCTATAGCAAATTATATATTTTATTTAAAGTTCCAAAGACAAAACATAACAAATAGATTAATATATACAGAATTGTACTATTTATTAAATATATGCAAAGTTTACAATATGTCGTATTTTTACAATGTTGCCAGTGCTCGTAATGTAAGACTTGAGAAGGGTTAATTTTTTTTTAAATATAATGTTAGTTACATATGTTTTAAGTAAAATTTTAGGTTAAAAACGCATTATTTTAAGCCCCCACATGGGGACTTGAAGGAGGCAGATATTTACAGCTCACATTGTATATCATTCTCTGGCGTTTTTCAATAATGCTGTCGATCTTGCATTTAAAGGTACACTTGTTCCTGTATCGAAGCATATCAGAAGCGCATACAGGGTCGTACTGATATGTGCAATTGCAGTCCGATTCGACCCAGCCATCCCAGCCGCGCTGCGGCGCCGTTGTGCTCAAATTAAATAGTACTAAAGAAAAAAATGTTAATAAAACTGAAAAAAAAAAACGATAAACTGGTTATTATAGTTGTAGTCTTGTAACTTACATTTGAGATGAGAGTCCTATAAAACTCTTTAAAAATAAGCATTTGTTGTTACAGTGTAAGATCATTCACTGCGTGCATGTGTTAGGTGCGAGTGGTTCCCAAAAATGTTTTGCGCAAACGACGCTAGAATCCTTCTCCAGTTTAGAGAATTAATCGTTGCTCAGCAGTAATATATGTGTGACGGTCAAGCCAACTAAGCTTATCGAATAATTGATAATTATTTTTGTATTTTCAGTAAGTTAGGTACATTAATATTAGTTACATAAGGGGAAATTAGATTGTTGAATTTGGGATCGAGATTATTTTCCGTCATTCCCCATTTAGTTGTAGCAAGGGTTTTAATGTATGTAAGCTATATACGAATGAAATTCGATTGCTGGATTCACGTGATTGGGATTACTTTTTGTTTTGACACGAAGGACCAAAATAAAGCCGAGAAAAGTAAAATGGCTGATGTTAATAATAGTTACCTAATATTATATGGCCTGGTTTTATTCGGACTCTTCGCACCTGTTCTCCTTAACTACAAACATTTCTGTGCCAACCAGACGTCTGACGTGGCGCGCTTGGCAGTTGAACTCGCACATGTTATTGTAGCTAACACCGTCGGATGCACATAACGGCTCATATATTTTGATGCATGGACACTTTGGCGCCCTGATGCTCTGCGCTACAGCTATCTGCTGCGGCGGATCGTAAGGCAAACTAAGAGCTGATACGACCATTAAGGCCAAAAGGGACACTGTGAATAAACGAAAATATGTTTTGTTTTAATAAGTAATAATTAATTCGTTAGTGATATTTTAAACCTGCATATTATTAGATTTATGATGCGTAGCTTCTATGTATTATGCTTATTTATGCGTAAGTCACTGAAAGTTCTGCCATCCTGTTGAATTTTCTACTAGTTTCCATTAAATTGTTCCTTTTTTTTCGAAATGTGTAGTTGCCGTTGAATTTAGCGGCCTTCACATCGGATCTTTTGTCGGATTTTGTATTTATATTATTTTATTATTTGTATTATATTGTAGTTTGTTAAGTTCCTTTTATAGTTCATCCGTCCCTTCTGTAGAGCTTCCGCACATTTTATAGGGTAAAAAACAGCCAACAGTAATATCTAGAAGTTGCCTATATTCCCTCTATAAATATCATACCTATAGTATTTGACATTAGCATTGTGAATTTTGGGCTCAAATTTTTGGATGAGCATTATGCTACGCTCTATAAGATGGTGTGCCTACCCGCCAAAATCTTATTCTGAAAGGTTGAAGGTTGAAAAAGGTTCCAGTATTAGTCCAAAAAAAGACACAGACAGCTAGGAGTTTTGAGTTTTCGTATTCTAACTAGATGTCTTAAACATTGATCAAACAAGCACACAACAACACAAAGGATCAAGTCACATATTACAAGTCACAAGTCACATGTTATGGAGCTTTGAAGTATAGATAGACTTATAAATATAAATTTTAGATAAATATCTATTGCTAAATTGAATTTAAGTGAACTTTCACTATAAAAGCTTGCTTCACCCTTCACCGGTATTAACGATAAATAAAATATTATAAAGTTAAAAATAAAATGAATATTTTAATAAATCAAAATAATCCACTAACTTACCAATTTTGTAAGCCATGTCGGAAAATCAATCTTACTTCTAACGTGGGTGAAACAGTGTTGATTTGCGCGCCAACTACTTTCACCGAGCGACCGTTTAGTGTTTTATACAGGTGTTTATTTCTTTATCTGAGAGTTTCCGTTTGATAATCCAGACGGGATAATTAAAGTAAACGACGTGTGACCTTATTCTTCGAGTGGTAATTCGCAATAAACACCAAGTACGCACTTAACATTGGCAATGTTGTGTCGTTATGCGCTCGATATACTTAGGTTAGTAATCTTTTGTTCACAGCGGCCGATCCTCGCGATACGCATACATTAATTCGCGATTCGTTGCGTTCGATCTCCCCTGACGCATTTGTACGTAAGAAGCCATAAAATCACGCATCAACGTTAGCGTTCGGTTCTTTACCTCTGCTTGTCGTACAGTATGTTTTACTTCCTTACTTTGGGTTTATTCACTGTATTCCATTCACAGCGCAGTGAAATGAATATTGGACAAGACGCCAGAAGTCCAGTTTTGAATTGTAGACTTCATTCCCCCGATTTCTCGACGTAAATGCATTTTAGATGTTATTAATAGTATTATTAATATTACCAACGTTAACGGCGAAGTAAAATATGAAACCAACATTTAAGAAGTTTTCTGTATTGTAATTGAAACTCCCTAAATAAGTATGTTTACCATCCCAGTCATAAGAGGTCAAAAGGACCTTGGCCCTTTTGACCTATTATGACATAATGAAACAAAGATAATAATTCCTATGATAGTTATTTCGTTTTCATTCTCAGAAATTCCCAAAAAAGAACTCGTGTGATATTTAATTTCGCGCTAAAACCGGGACGGTTTGCCAAAGCGGGATATTTACTAGCGCTCGTAGTAGGTAAGAATTTAAAAAAAATCTTACTGACATTCAATAGATTAGTTATTAATTTAGGTTATTTAAGATATTTATTATAACTTAATTACAAAGACATTTAAATTCCGTACACAAGTGCTATATTTAAGACTATAATTAGACCTTATGATTTGAATAAATGTTTATCACAGATTTATTATCTATATACCATAATATTTTGTACCGAATGTAGTATAATCCACATGTCGATAAAGCCAATCTCTAGCTTACGTAAGTACCTATAACACGGGTGCTAACGTTGAACTTTAAATTTTGTTTTTATTTATAACTAAACAGGTTTTCAGACATTTACTTGTAGATAACGGGTATCCTAAAATGTAGTTTTATAGACAATGTGCCACATTACTGATAATTTTCGGGAGTCCTTACTGAGTAGTAGATAACATGTCACTTGACACGGAAGACGGAACTGAAATGAGGAAGATACGGTTAAATATTTGTTTAGTAATCTCGCAATGAGGAAGGATTTTTATAATATATTTTTACGAAATGTACAAGTGAATTAATAGACTTTATTGTACTCACAGAAAACAATCACATTAACATATATACATATGGGAAAAGGCGATCTTATCGGTGTAACACGATCTCTTCCAGATAAACTTTGGGAACAGGGCATAGAAAAGTAGGAGTTAGGCAGGGTGTACAAATTACAGAGGAAGAAAAATGGAAATATACAATACATATTTATTGCAATAAAAATACTCGAAATCTCTATCATACAAAATTAATCGCAACAATGACATTGGTATTAAAATAAGTTATAGCCCAAGATAATGCAATCAATGTATTAACAGAAAATTAAAAATACGTAGGTACCTATTTACACGTATGAAATTCTGCTGTCATTTTAGGATTCCAGTAATCCTCCTTTTCGGCAAGATATAGATATCAGGCAATCTTGAGAAGATCAAGGTTACTCTTTTGATTTTATCGTTATTTATTTACACTTTGTTGTAAACAGCAAGTTTTCATAGACCTTAATGCCTTAAGGGTCTCAATACTAGTCAACAAGGATGATGATGAGAATTTGAGGTAGGTGGCAAAATTATTTTAATAATAATGATAAATAATTATTATAATATAATAATTAAATATCAAAATAAAATAAACATACACAACATTACCATATATGTACGTAAATATACAGAATATGGAATATGACATATGAAATTGACCAGTAGCGGTCACCCACCTCCCCATCCCGATTATCGTTGTTTATTTTTTGGATCGGTTATGATCTACGCAAGTCTCAGGATACCTTGATAGGTACCTTGGGATAGTCTCGATACACGCCCATCTACTTTATCAACATAGTCTATGGATAATAAAGTTAATAAAATATAAGCGAGGCATAGGGTCCACTGTGATTACCAACACACTAAACCAACAGTTCAGTACTCTATTGCTTGAATGTGTTGGTGATCGTAGTAGACACAACGCATGACCGACAAACTACCCGCGCAACTATGGCACCAGGATTACTGGCACTTACACAACATATATCTATTTGCTACGTAGATATCTACGTAAAATGGATATCTATTTTCGCCAAAGAAATAAATCCCGAAGAAAAATGGAAAACGGCTTCAATTCTATGGATCCAATCTCAATCAATCAACTTTGAAAATCCTAAGATTATTCCTGTGAACCATTTCCCACTTCCGTCATATTAATCTTAGATACATAAATACAATGTTCCTTCCACTTTCATCTACAAATGGAAAGCGTAATTTCCATTTGCTTCCATTTTTTATGAATTCCAAAATATTTGTATTTTTGTCCGTATATTATCGAGCTATCTTTTTTTTGTATGAAGTGTAGCAAACGAGCATGCAGGACACTTAGTGCTAGATGGTCGCTGCAGCCCATGAACGCCCGCGTCTAGCTTCAAGCAGGTCGTACGTAGATGCGTACTCTTGAGGACAAAGATGATTGCCTCGTTGTAAGTGTAACCGACAACCGTAGCTCTCCAACTAAAACATAAAAAGTCAGAATATGAGGCCTCTCCGGTCGAAAATTTGCACGTCAGAATATGAGGGCTTGTGATGCCTCCCCGGTCGAATTATAGTTTACTAAAATACCTACACCTATCTATTAAATTAATTATTCCGAAATATGTAAATTAACCGAGAATTTGATAGGACTAAGGTGAACACAGCTAGACCCCTGAGTAAATAGAACGTCTCGCCTCTTACCACACCGTTCAATCCAGACACGATATGAATTAGGCACTCGCTATATTATTGAAGTACATTTTTCAAGCTAAAATGGTTTCTGAACTACTCAAAAGTTAATGTTCGCAACTCAAAAGTTATGTGTAATAACTAAGTTTCAATTACTTTTACAAATCGTAGAGAAGGAAGACACCAAACGCGTTAACTTATAGCGTGTTTGAGCTTTACATTTGAGGGATTCCGCACACGGTGGACGATAAACCAGGATATAAAAAGTAATAAGGCAAGCTGAAATACAGTTTACAGTGAAACACAGTTTGGCTGCACATCCATTCATCAGCTTTTCGAAGTCTCAGTAAAATTTTGCCGCAGTGAACTCATCCTCATCCTGACCCCTACTCGTGTGTAAAATTGTTCACCGCTTACTCAATCATAGAAAAGTATTATTAAATAAAAGTTAGGAGCAGTGGTAGCCTAGTGGTTAAGATTCCGGCCTCTCAAGCTGAGTGGTCGGGGTTCGAACCCCGCACGCACCTCTAATTTTTCG
>DWKL01000423.1:0-19202 GCA_018249415.1 Phareas burnsi | reverse complement strand
GGTTAAACAGAAAAGTGATACAAGTCAAATTTTTCATTTTCTTGATTTTTTGAAATTCATATTTTATATATTGTTTTAGCAGTGATGGCGTAGTGGTTAAGGTTACGGCCGCACGCACCTCCGATTTTTCCAATTCATGTGCACATTAAAAATTAATTGTCACTTGTTTAAACGATAATGCAAAATCTATATTCCTAATAGTTTTTGTAAAGTTTTCCCTTTCGAGAACTTTGTGTGAAGTCCACCTATCCACATTTGGCCCGCGTGTAGGAATATGGCATAATCTTGCTCATTCTGAGAGAAGACCCTGCCCAGCAGTGAGACAATAATGGGTTGATCATGACGATGATGATATTTCCATAAGGTCATTAAAGTTTCACTTTCTTACTTACACGATATTAATATTAAATGTCGCATATGCTATTTATAATACTACATGTATGCGCCGTACTGTTGGTGGATTTTTTATTTGTAGCACGTCCCCAATTGAAAAATATAATCGAATTTTACCATACAAAAAAAAACTATATTATAAATATATCAATTTTCTATTTAATCTACAATATATTTTACATATAAATGATTAATGTAGAAGTCTTCAGAAATTGAATATTATAGTAATAATGGAAATAAACAAACAGCGCGCTGTCCACTTGGTGAGAAGGACACTGCCGTCCATGGACATCTACACTCAACCTCAGACAGGACTGAAGCCATTGCTGAAGTTGGTCATAGAAGTGTTGATACCCCTAAGTACTAAGGTGATACGCCTCCTGAATGTATCCCTCTCTTTCCACATCCTTCTCGACAGAACACAGCAGCTTTTAACACTGCTCTTACGAGTCACAGATATGTGTAGCGGCGGTGCCATGGAATAGATCCTCGAAAGGTTCTATCTACTTTATACGTCTCCTACGGATTTTTCTCATTCTCAAGGAAACACAAATATTGAATGAAAATAAAAACCACAGTTTTTAAAATGAAACTCGACGAGACCCGGGCGGCACAGCGATTACCGTACGAGTCAGACAAGCAGTGTTGCGGTTCGATTCCCGGCCAAGCAGACGTCTAAACGTTGAATTTAGATTGCTGTTTTAGATCTTTAGGTATTTGTGTACACGTCTTTGCAAGTGTTCATAGCACTCTCAACACAGGGAATCCTAGTTCGGGGCTGTAAAAATTCTCTCTATGTAATCTTCAAAAATTTTACACGTCCGTACCCACACTGAACCTTCGTCACACTCTACACACAAACCGGGATTTTACATAACCGGTTGTTATTTGTAATTAACCAAATATGTCACGAGCGCACACTTTATCGCCCTAGTGTATCTGTACGGCGATGTCGTAACAATGGGACGATTACGGTCAGTTTATATTCAAACAAAACGCTACCGTGTGGGATTATCTGATACCTGACGATCAAAGTAGCGCTCGGCTACCGTTGTGGCATACACTCCGAGCTGCCTAATATAGGTGTATCACGTAAAATGCACTGGTGTATGAACTCCTACTCACGTTGGGAATAAATCGAGAATGATTTAATTATTATTAACAATTCAAAAACTCTTCATAGCGTGGTAATATATACGGATAAAATTTTTAAATTGTATCCTTGTTTGAACTAAATTCTTTTGTCCATTCTTCTCCAAGTAAACAACTAGATAATATTTATCCTAGATTTTTTTTCATTTCGTAACATAATCATCAACATAGAATTATAATTATAATTCAAGTTGTTTGTATGTATGGTCACTGAAGCCCATGGACACTTACATCTAACTTCAAAAAAAACCGAAGTTTTATCTGAGGTCGTACATAGATGCGTTATTAATCTTGAGGACTAAGATGGTCGCTTCGCCTATAAGTGTACAACCGCATGTAGTAGTAGACTAGCGTATAGGAGTGAATTTCATATATACAAAAAGTTTTTTTATAGCGGCAATACAATACACATTAACGTTTTGCGTTAATTTAATCACACTTACGTCATTACGTAAAGCACAGAGAAATAGATTAATAAATGTCAACGTGGCCGGAAGGCAAATTTGACTAATTAGTATAATTTAAAAAGTTTTATGGCATAGCAAAACTGTAAACAAAGGAAATAAAATTTTAATTTCATTTAATTGTTTAATTTTTAAATGTTATTGTTTTGTGCATTTAGTCTTATCGAAATTTGTACCTCACCACTGTACCATATTAACAATAGGCATTAAAAATTATTAAGCTATAAGTTTCCAATTATTGCTCAGCAATGTCCATTAGTTCTTCAAATGGTAAATAGTGAGCCTATACCTGCCATTTAAACAAACATCGATATAGAAAAGATCGTAAGCGTTATACTCATAAAATGTTTAATGCAACTTTTAAGCCATTGACATAACAGTTAAGCAAGTGAGTGAACAAACTCGAGGCGGTGACAGTAAAAACTTCAAGCCTGCATCGTGAATGCCATCTACAGAGCCAGTCAAGACGGAGGGGCGAACGATAAAAACGATCGCATCGGGCATTCGAGTATCGCGTTACGACGCGTTCATACCAATACCGATGGCTGAGAGCGTTCACTTACAATAGATAACAATACCGTAAGAATAATATTAGGATTTCGATGTCTCTGATACGTGGTTGACGCTGAATATGGCGCAGAAGTACAGTAAGTAACAGCGCTACACGAAAAGACCGCGAAGGCCGTCGCCATTGACATAAGGAAGCCAAAAATTACATAAGTGGCTCCGTTCAGTTCGATCGCAGAGGTCAATGTCGCGCGGAACAAAGATCGCGAAAGTGGTCCAACGTTACGTCGGCAGGCCTCGGCTCGCACGGATAATTGCGATGTAATCGGCGTAATCCATCTGCGAGTGGGTCTTGTTTCCTTTTACGGCGCGCGCAGCTTGCGGCCGCATAGAAGAAACAGCTGACCGCTGGCACGCGCCCCGTTGCATATTAATGTCGCACCCGCGGCAAAAACACGTATAAAATCGAAATGCTACTATTAAACATCGAACCAGTTTGAAGTGCAGGCGCCTCAATTATGCAATCGTCGTGCGAACATCGTATCGAATGCACTATAAATCTAAAGTGGACTTCAGCTTGAACGCTTGTAATAGGATAATCAATATCTGTTATTCGATGCCCCGGCTCGTTTTTGTCTTAACGTGCATTCCGTATATGGATTTACAATTCATTTTGAAATTACAATTTTGCTTGCTGCCTTTCCATTTATGGCAATATTAATCCTCGATTCACTAGCAAATTACACGCGATTCTTGTGATTCATTATGAAGTTTCCACGTCATTTTGTATTTCCTACAGTAGTCTACAGAGTTCCGGTTTTGATTATTTCGACTGGATCAATGGCAGCCATAGGAGCTGTCATTGAAGGATCCGTTCTGTCAAACATTGAGATATGAACCATGAGTTCGTTGAAGGGATCTCATTGTCTTCAGACAAGCGAAATCGTGACGCTCCCGCACACTCCCGCACACGACGCCCTAACTGCTATCCGGCCCTTTGTTACTATCGACAACAACAGAAACCCCAATTAAGAGAAACGATGTAAAATATACAAAAACACATTTAATGGACAATTACGTTTGATATAAATGAACGACTGGCGTCTATTACTTTTTAATTTTGCCGTCATAAAACTTTATAGCTCATTAGTATAGAAATTTAAGTGTGTCAATATAAACGATGTGTTTAATAACCATTTACATTTATGCCACATTTATCGTTTTCATCTACATAAACTTCATTACATTTTCTTGTGCGTGCGCCATTACACACTTTCCTACATATATTAATAAGGTAACCGCTAAACTGGAAACATTATTCAATAGTTACGTTATATGTAATTTTCCGTCAACAGCGCTAAGTGTGGCAAGAACTTTATCAATCTTTATTAGCCGGTACACCTTCGTTTATTCGATAAGGATGCGGGATCATTCATCAATGACATCGACGAGTTTAATCGAGATCAATGTTTTGCTATCGACACTGTCTAGTGCAACTACGCTCCATCGCTGTTTTGTAACTTAAGTGTCATACGTATAGTAAGGTAAATTAAATTTTTAGGACATATTAAGTTTAGAACAAGATTTTGTTTCCAGTCGAAAGATTTTCCCAAATAGTCCCAGCGATTAAAACAAAATCGACACTGTCTAGCGCAACTACATCGCTGTTTTGTAGCTTAAGTGAGCCTATCGTAAGGTAAATTATGTATTGTAAGGTAAATTAAATGTTTAGGACAAGACTTTGTTTCCAGTCGGAAGATTTCCCCAAATAGTCCCAGCGATCAAAACAAAAATAGGCATATGATCAGTTCTAACTTCACTCACAATAATATAACTTTCCTTTGTTATAATAAAACTATCTACTTTTTATATGTCGATTTATATGCTCCTCATTTGTGATTATAACTGATAAAGCGTAAGAGGCTGTATTAAAATGTCTGACACCGCAAGTTGAGTGTGCCTGATCTAGCAGCTGCTACACCTACATAGACGACTAATGGACGCAAACTCGATAACCCAAGGTGCCCAAAGGGGTGAGTGGGAGCTGGGTCCCGAACGATATTTTATGAGCCGCCCGTTGTTCATGAAAGATAATTAAGTTGATAGCCCGTCCACGCATCTCGATTTACTTATTTACTTTGAGTGGTCCTGTTTAACTTGAGTGGACTGTAAGTGAACGGGAAATATGACTTTATTAATAGTACATTTTTGAGATTTTTTCAAATCGGAATCTTTGGGACCTATCGTATAAAATAGATACAATTACATTAAACAATATGATTTGTATTATACAAATGATGTATTTACGATTTGTGTTGATTATTTATATTTTTAAGTATCGAGATAAATATTGGTCAATGTCTTTGGAATGAGACGTTCAGGAGCTATGAATTCATGGTACGTTAATTAAATATATTAATAGATAGTATACAGGTTTAAGAACTTTATGGAGAATCCCCCGTGATGTAGGTCTCATAATGATTAGTGGGGAAAATGATGAATTAAGCTAATTAAAAGGAGCTGTGGGGATCTGAAACACCAGCTGGACCATCCGCTTGGGAAGCCAAAATGGCTTGACCTACTCGCCACTGTCAAAAATAGTCTCGTCTTCTATACATAAGAATAAAATGTAATAGGAGCATAAAATTACTGTTTCAAAACACTGTCCGGTTTGAATTACAATGTTTTCTTTTCAGTAATTTTCAAGCTTAAAGCTTTATTCAAATAAAAATGTTGCTCTCCTAAATGTTTAATTTACTTTTTTCGTCCAATGCGATACAAGGTAAGTATAACATTCGTTGTAATACAACATTGGGGGTCAAGTTTTAAAACCGATTTATTTTCCATCCGAGTAAAGCCGGGAGCAGAAGCCACGTTTATAATGCAGGTATCTGCATCACATCTCAATCAATGCCATCGAGTAGAGCGCAACCGTTTTTGCCATCGTTGTCAATTAATTCGATTACCTCAGCACCGATCACCTCAATAATATTCTAATAGATACCATACGCGGCCTTAACGAGCCAATAAATACCTGTGAAATGCTCGTAAATTCTGAATGTTGCTAATTGCCGCAAATCGTTTTTGCAAATCGAATTTATTCGGAAATATAAGAGCATTTGGACGCCAATCGATATTAGAACAGGACAATTCCTGTTATTAGACAGTTCAACCTGACCATTAATTTGCTATAACTATTGCTGTAAGCGGTTCGACCGCTGTGCGTTTTACGCGTAATTTTTCCTGTGAAAAAAATGTGTGTTTTTGTTTGTGGCAGGTGTTCGGGGTCGTCGACGTTAGACCTTTCTAGCCTGTCGCGTGCCCTGTGCGTCCTGCACCACACTGTGCATACGGCAGTGGCTATTAATTTATTATTAGATACCGCATACCCGTGCCGTGTGCCACCGTCTGCACCGCCACTCACTGTCAGCACTCTGTTTTTCACGAGCCATATGAAACAGACACTTAAATAAAGTAATAAAGCTGCTCGCACACTGGCTCGATCACCGCTCATGGTTCACGATGTTTATGTTGAATGAAAAGAGAAGCCACAAGATGAATTTTTTGCATAGCACAATACCTACTGAAGCAACGGCAACATGAAATAAAAACTATGAGAATTTACTTAATTTAAGTGATTGGAAATCTGACATCATACCGGACAACTAGACAATAAAATTTCTTCATAATGTATATAGGTATGTCTTTCACAAACATCATGCATGAGATAGACTTACGCCCGCACGAAATGGTGATGCATAAAGATTTTTAGGTTTAACGACAGTAAAGTTTTAGTGTCACAAAATTAAATTACTCAGCTCTTCAACATTTTTTTATCACGAACACATTTTTATGGCGCTTAAAAATTATGATTCGCGGTTTTTGAAAGTTCGTAACATTCGTCCGTTAACTTGCATTTATTCATATAGCGTTGCCAAAGAGAAGAGACTAGGACATGTACTACCATCTATCGGTTATGGAGTTATAGAGAACTGGGAACATTTTCATACAAAAAAAAATATCTTCAAAATGAACACCACTTAAGGTTGAACAACAAAATAATGCAAAAATTGTAAATCCATCTCTTGGTAGGTTGCGATTATAACGAATTGTACCATTAACTTGCATATAGATAATTATCCTATCCCACAACAAGAGGCGTTTACTACCACAATAATAGCAAATTCTCTAGAACAATTGCTGGAAATTAATTTAACATTGCAATATTAATAAATAATATTAATAATAATAAATATACAAAATGTCTACTTGTTAAATTAAACTGCTTTGTGTACAATTTTACTGTTGATTTTGACTGTTTACGGTGATTTACAACAGCATAATACAAAACGTTTTATTTTATTTTAAAATCATTTGCTATTATCTACACGTATTGTCCTTACGTGCGAGCGGTTGACACGCGACTGATCGACTTAGTACCAATTGGTACAAAGTTTTGGATGACGATTTTTATCACCTTGTCCCGTCTGTAGCGAGTTATATATTTGAAAAGCCTCGGTGGAGATATGTTAACGCCCAAAACTACCAATAAAAGCAGTTCCAATTTCAACATAAGTTGATTAAGTATTTTAAAATGAGAAACCCTTAAGGTTCAACATTATGTTTAACTACGAAGTGTCAATTACTTTACTATGTGGGACAAGAAACATAAACGTTAACCGAGCAAGTGTGCGACGGCTTTTCCATACAATGAAATAATAAAGCTTCTTATGTTCCTGCCTTACAATAGGGGGTTTTTTTTTTATAATAAACCTAACGATAAGGCTGATGGGCCACCTGATGGAATGTGGTCACCGTCGCCTATAGACATTTGCAACACCAGTGGAGTCCACCAATGCATCGCCGACTTTGAAGGAGAGCTCTTTTTTCACCTTTCTTGAAGAACCCCATGTCATAGCGCACCGGGAATACCTCAGCAGGAAGTTCGTTCGACATCTTGCACGTACGCGGTAAAAAGGAACGCGCAAATCGAACCGTGGAGGACCGCCACGGGTCCACTTGATGTGGATGGAACCTCATCCTTCGGTGGGTGGTATAATGATGTCGTGTTTTAGTGATTAAGATTCTGGCCTATCACGCTTAGGTCTGGGGATCGAGCCCTGCGCGTACCTCTGATATTTCAAAGTTATGTACTGTAAGAAATTAATTATCACTTGATATGATGGTGAAGGAAAACATTGTGAGGAAACCTACACATGTGAGAGTTCTCTGTAAAGTTCTCGAAGGTGTGTGAAGTCTACTTAAACGCACTTGACCAACGTGGTGAAGTATGGCTTAACCCATTCCATTCTGAGAGGAGGCCCTTGCCCAGCATTGGGACATTAATGGGTTGATAATGAATGAATGATGATGTCGAGTTCTGATTTAATTCATGCAGTAAGACAGAAATACTAATAATATGCGTTTCAACTTAGTCCTCAGGAGCAGCAATGCTCATGTGATAGATCTCAGGTGGATCTTCTATTCTATTTGAAGTGAATAAAAGATGCTCATGGGCGGTAGTGACAACTTTACACCAATGAGCTGTATGCTCGTTAGCTATTTCCGTTAAATGTTAAAAGAAAACTTAAGTTGTAACATTAGCTGCAACCATTTTATTGACGTTCTACTACTTGGCATATATTTCTTCTCACAACTGGAGAAGACCTGGAGCCACACTCCATGACGCTGCTCCAATGCGGATTGGTGGAGAAACGGGTTAGTTGCTAATCCGTGTCTGATGTTTTTATAAACGCCCACAAGGCCTCCGACAATGTTTAACGCCTGCTATCCAATGATAACAACAAAAACGGACAGGTTAATGTCCCCTCGGAATCAAGGGAGTGGGCATGAAGTGTAGCCACTAGCGGTCACCCATCCAACTGTCGACCGCACCGCCGTTCTTTGACTTTGTAGATCGGTTACGATATGTTACGATATGCACATAAATACAGTTAAACTTGTTTTATAATGTTTAAAGTGATAATTAGCGAACATAATTGAATGACTATAAAAAAACTTTTGAATATATTTTATTCCTTGATGTTCTGAACGACACGATCCGTCCAACTTCCCCACTAGATCATTGATTATACATTCCCGTCGTGTCCGATGATAAAAAATTTGAAACATCTAACGAAGTCAAACGAACGGGGGAACTTTATAAAAAACTCTGTGACCAATCAATACAAATCGCTCACCGTCAACATTAACAACGAGCAAATGGCGATTCTTTCAACATAATTATTGATATTCAATGATATTCCGTACATGTTTAACTTTAACTTGGTTTTTCTTACCTTAATAAGTATTTTTGCTTTGTAAGTTGGACTTCTACTTTTTTTCAAAAAATATTTTATTTACTTAAATATTTCTTTCATGTTTAAAGAGTAGTGAACAAGTACGCAAGCCACCTGTTGTTAAGTGGTCATTGAAGCCCACGGACACCCACGTCTAACCTCAAACACAATTGAAGCCCTATCCGAGGTCGTAAATGCATCACTATTCGCAATGACTAAGATGGTCGCCTTAATTGTAAGAGAGCCCGACAACCACACCTCTCCAACCGAAATACAAGAATTACTTCACGGTGGTTTATAAGGGCAGAGATGGTACCTCCCCCGTCAGTCTATACTTTTACCACCCATCAAATAATGATTATGACAATAAGATAAATAATAAATTAAATGTTATTCCTAGTTGCAATAGTATTGAATAAACAAAGAACCATAGTAAATATTGTCTTAATTCATTGCTTACGACTGGTTGTATTTTTTTTTTTATTTATTATTTTTTCAAGAGTTATTCTATTTTACACAGTTACACATCCCCGATATTTTTCCTCCTAGAACATAGCGGAGATAAGTAACTGCACCTTATCTCATTTCATGGACGTATACAATTGTCTATGTTTGCGTGTGTATCTAGGAAAATCCGGTTCAACTATTTGTAAGACTAATAAGAAATTCCTAAAATAGGATTAAATTATGTATAGACAAGAGAAATATATAACAAACGGATATTTTTATTTTGCTATTGTCCTAATGTCCACACTGTCTATGCTTATGGAATGTGATAGTGATATCTAAATCACAAACACACCTGCACGTGAAATTTATTTATTACTATGTATAGATAAGGTAAGGTAAGATAAGGTGGAGCGCGCATAGCCCCGCGGCTTGCGTAGATCGTAACCAATCAGCGAAGTTAAGCAACGTTGGACGCTGACGGTAGTTGGATGGGTGACCGCTAGTGGCTAAATTTCATGCACGCGTCCGTGCTTCAGAGGGCACGTAACGCCGTCGGCCCCGATTGCCATCAGTGGATAGCAATCGTTAAACCTTACCAGAGGCCTTATGAGCGGTTTGAAAACATTCCACATGGGTTGGCCACTAACCTGTATCTCCACCAATCCGCATTGGAGCAGCGCGGTCTCCACACAACTCAAGCAAATCCCATGCTTGAGTTGTGGGGAGATACCTGTGCCGAGTAATGGGACACAAAAAGTGTTGGAGCCATAGATAAGATACCTACACAAACCTACGAGTATACGCGGTCACAGAACACACGACAATCACAAATATATCGGTTGACCGGCGAGTTCTGTAATTATAAGCCGGCGAGGAGGCGAGGTGTCGAGATATCACGATAATATCGAAACGAAACGTTTTCGCCCAGCGTCGTTGTCCGGCGGGCGGTTAATCGTGGTATTTAATAAAACGGTCAAGCCGCGGTTAGCGTCTGCGAGCTGATTTATAGCGGGATCCCGTGTGAATATCGATCGGTCGCCGACGAATGGACTAGACGTTGATTTTAAAGAAATCTTTTATTATTTATTTATTTGTATACTCAGAAAACAAACAGGGGAACTTTTTATTACAAAGTTCGCAAAATGCTAATGCTGATTTCATATTAAATTGTCTTCCAGCAAACATAATGCATATGTAACTAGTAAAGTAATTAAATGAATATACAAAGTAGAATATTTATGTATTTATATAACCGATATAATAAATATATAATAACTACATATACTTATAATAACTTCTACCCAAAATATCGGTACGAAATATTTACAGGTAGACGACCCGCGTAGCGCAGTGGTAACCACAACGGTCTGACACGCAGGGGGCACAGAGTTCGATTTCCGGCAAGGCAGACATTTAAACGATGAATTTAAATTTCCGTTCTGGATCTGGGTGTTTCTGTACTCGTCTATTAATATGTCCATGGCACCCACGACACGGAATCCTAATGTGGTTATGAGTGTAGAAAGCACAAAGCGTTACATACAATGTAATAATATATACTTTTATATATGTATATATTATATATACATATACATACACACACACACACACACCCACACTTATAACTATAACCTTACCAATAAGTACAACCATAGACACCATGCCCAAAATTTAAATAAATAAATGAACTCGGATATTTCTATTGAATGTATCGATTGACTACGACCATTTTTACGTCCCACTGTTAAGTACGGGTCCCTCTTCACAACTGTAGAAGGCCTGAAGCATACTTCACCACGCTACTCCAATGCTGATGGAAAAACGGGTTAGTAGCCAACTCGTGCCGAATGTTTTTAAACCGCCCAGAGGGCCTCCGACAAGATTTAACTACTGGTATCCAATGATAACGACAAGGACCGGCTTAACGTGCCCTTCGAAATACGAATGCGCGCATGAAGTTTAGCCAATAGCGACCATCTAACTACCGTCCGCGCCCAACGTTGCTTAACTTCGTTGATTGGTTACGATCTACGCAAGCCGCGGGGCTATGCGCGCTCCACCTTATCTTACCTTACCTTATCTATACATAGTAATAAATAAATTTCACGTGCAGGTGTGTTTGTGATTTTGATATCACCATCACATTCCATAAGCATAGATAGTATGGACATTAGGACACTAGCAAAATAAAAATATCCGTTGTCATACGTTCCTCCTGTCTCTACATTATCTATTAATTACGCCCAAAAGACATTGTCTTTCAATAGTTGATAAATCACCGCCACCATCTATAAATCTGGATTGAAATATTGGCAAGCATAATTTTTTACACAAAAATATCTTTAACCTTCGCGAAATCATTCATCACCCTCCTTTCTGACAATTCGATTGGATCTCAATTGTTCGCAAGTAGGATGTATTCTTTTTACTGCATAATTACGCGTCCGTTACACACATCACCTGTCCAAAATCTGACTTTTTAATCAAATCTGTCCAATAAATAGTTGTAGGAATTCGATACATATGTTTTTACCATAAAAAGTAAAACCAATTTCCGTTTTTCACTCGATACGCGAAGTTAAAGCATTCCTTTAACTCCAGGCATAGATACACGATAAACATTTAAAGAACTCAAGATATAATAAATATTTACACAAGCTTAAAAGAGGAAGTAGATTAAATTTTATAGACGTATTTCTACACTATAATTCTTTTGTTTTTCGATCGGTTTAAAAATGATCTTATCGATAGACGAACAAAGAATACTTAGTATTACGGTATGTACACACACGTAATACACATTCCCTCCAAACTAGACGACATAACTTAGTAGACAGCCTTAGAGGTGCGTGTGCGTGTGTGTGTGTGTACGTGTGCGCGTGTATATACGAATATCTATCTCTATCTTATGCTTCAAAACACTTAATTAAAGGACGGTGTTCACAAAAATGCATGTAGTATAGAGAGTCCTCCTTAAGCGTTAAAGTTGTCAAACCAAGAAGCATGCTCATTTATTAGAGTTTGTTTTAAGCCTCACATTGTGGTCAGGCTTATATCCATTATTAGAAGCAACAACATTATTCGCATACAATCGTATTAGCCGACATAAAAACATAGGCATGTTCTGCGAACGAACGAGGAGCTATTCTTGCAACGTATCGGCTCTGAAATAAGACAATCGCCCATTCTTACATCGGGGGCCATGTACCTTTCCTGTAAAGGTTGAAGTATTTTGCACGTGGTGTATGCAAGAAGTGGCCAATTAATTCATTAGGATGGATCGCACGAAAAGGGAGGGAGGGGAGGGACGGGAATGATTTACACGAGGCAGACAGATTAGCATCCCATTTAGGCAGTGCGTCCCGACCGGGTTTCAGGAGCACATGAAATATTGATGCGGGCATTATGACCCGCGGAAGCATACAAGTAGAGGTGGGACATGCGGCTTATAACAAAAAACACATTCAACCTGGACACTTAAAACAAACACGCGTTTCGTTGTTTATGCTTCTTTTTAAACCTTATTTTTAAAAAACCCAATTTGTATAAACTATGTTTGCATAAATGTTATAAACGCAATTGTCATCGATAAATAAGTTATAAAATGAAATAAAAAAAAAAAGAAGCAATAACTATAATTATCCTAATTGCTTAAAAATAATTATTAAGCAAATATGCTTATTATTTAATAAGTTATTTGTTTTAATATTATAATAGTAATAACAAAGCAAACAGTTTTAAGCATAACACATTTTTTTAAACCGCTTTTGTTTACTTGAGGGTCACGTGTTGAAATCGCATATATATCTAACGAAACTTCGAACTACCAAAACTTTGAGAGTTGGAAAGCCGAATGATTTTCTACCAAAATATAAAGTGTGGTTTTGTGAGATTTTCCCGCCGAGGGGCGAGTGTATACATTAAAAATGTATAGGGAAAGTGTCGCTCTTTTTAGATCACACCAATAAATAAAGTGGCCAATTAACAGACATTACAGTCAAAGAATTCTAGTTATATTGCATGTGTATGGATAGAAAAAAATATTTTTCTGTTTATATTTCGCTTAAAGATTCAATGTATTATTTAACAGCGGCTTCACCAACCGTTAGGAAAACAAGGTGCTCTATTATCATTTATTAATATTAAATGGAAGATGTTAGTATTATATCTTTTTACATTTCACACGCCCATCTGATGGCCTGACGGAAGGATTACCTGTGTTGAAGCAGCCATGTATAACCAAACTGGGAATCAAACCGAGAACGCTCTGCACGGCATAACGGTACGGTGACTACTGAGGCGTATATGTCGACAATTCCTTAAATATGTTGTGCAAATCCACGTAATAATACATGACGGTAAACTTCGTACCGCTTTTAAAGCATATGACACATACGTAGCTGTGTGCGATATGACATAGTTAAAGCTTATATGGAGAAGGCGTGCAGTAGAGCTTTATAAATATATTGAATTTAGTAAATAATGTTTTCCGTTCCGTCAATATCGAACACATAACAGTTTGAGGTCAAACAATCGCTGAAGTAGTGATTATCACCGAAAAATTTTAAGATATCAGTTTGATTGAATTAATTTCGAGCTATGATTAAAATCTTACTTTGTCATTGTGTGTTATGTTTGACTGCACATACGTTACACATTTTGCTTTGACAAAAAGCTTTAATTTTACATGCAATGATTATACAGGTATCCTTGTTGACAAATGAACTTCAATAATGTAGAAACTTAAATTAAGAATTACGGTAGAATTTCGACCACTAAGCGACCATTAGAATCAAAATAAGGGTTGTACTAATTGCATGTCAAAGGTAGTGAGTGACCTTTGTATTGATCAATAATTTTTACGCCATAATGCAATAATTTTGTTACATCAACTATATTTCTAAGTCAATATTGAACGTATGGTGTAGTTGAATTTGAAGCCACCAACTACTACTGTACTACTATTACTATTAGTACTACTACTACTACTACTGTACTACTAATAGTAGTAACTATTAACAGTTTAGATTTACATAACTTTTATCGAGTGTACATGACATGAAGTGTACACACTTTTTGAATCCCATTAACCGTTATACAATAAACAAAACGAATCCACCAACATTACTTAGTTGCAATATGATTACCATTATTAACATGCTCGAAATTAATGAATAAATAAACATTAATGCAGAGTCATGTTACCATCAAATGAAACAAGTAAAGGTCATTTGCTCATCAGGTGATGTTGCATCACCAACAATAAATTAGACCAAAACGACGTGCATTGTATTTTCTAAAAAATATCGCTTAACATACATTATGTTAATAACCAATACATTATGCGCGCGAGAGTGCGGGTTACCCAATATTTTAATATTTCATCGGGAGTAATTTGTTGGTGAAGTTTTAACAGGCTGGGCATCGTATATTTAGTAAACCGATATTTATAGCATTGTCCATTAATCGCCAGCTGGACTAGTTTCCTCGTATCGTACCGCGTTTATATTATACAAACTTTTAAGCTTAAATCTTATAAGCTAATATTATCGCGGAAATTATACATTCTAATTATGCAACGGGTATTCACGAAGTTTATGAAGTTTTTTAATTGCCGATATTTCGGCCCAGTTGCATGCAGGGATCACGGCGAAACTGCGGTAACGGAGAGAAACTATTGACATACTCTATTGGTAGATTAGTCTATCTATCCTACGTGACTCTACGTTCGTTTCTCTTTTTTGTTTACCATATCACGGCACACTAACTGTATCTCTACGTACCAAACTTTGCAATATTTGCGGTTTTACATAAACTAATTCAACATAGCTTGCAACATCATTCATCTGTCGATAATCGTCAATGTATAATATCAAAAGTATATCTATTTAATAACATGAAAAAAATAACCCACAAATTAGTAAGAAGAATATCTACTATTTATAAAATAAACAGCTCTTGTGCACTTACACCATTTAAAAAAATATATTCAGCATCGTTCAGTACAATTTAAGATATCTTTAAAATAAATCATTTAGCAATCCTTCCTCCATCCTCCATCGTACCAACCATCCGTCGAAGGATGAGGTTCGATCCACATCAACTGTTGATGATCAACTCCACGGTTCGGTTTACGCGTTCCTTTTTACCGCGTACGTTGCAAGATGTGGAACGAACTTCCTCCTGAGGTATTCCCGGTATGACATGGGATACATCAAGAAAGGTTCTCCTTCAAAGCCAGCGATGCATTGGCGGACTCCTCTGGTGTTGCAAATGTTCATATGCGACGGTGACCACTTTCCATCAGGTGACCCGTCAGCCTTATTGTTAGGTTTAGTTAGAAAAAAAATTAACTTTTATACATCGATTGTACATCTTGTATGATAGATTAAAAATGGTCAAAAATATTGATTAGTAAGAACATTAATTACTGTTTGTTAATCAAACGTCTCTTGTGTGCTTGGCTTATTTAACAAAATTTTAATGAAACTTCATTATCGTTCAGTACCTGCAGTTTTGGCTATAAATGTAAAATAAACTATTAACTTTCACTTTTATAAGTTCAAATGTACAAGCGGGTGGATCACAAAACCTTGATAAACCGTAAACAAATACATCTTTACAGAATAATAATATTAAATGAAATAAAATTGAAAGTTCATACCATAGACATATTCATAATATAGATTACAAGGCTTTACGGGCAAATTATCCAACTAACAGACTAAGGTGAATGTCATTTGACACATTATGAAGGCATTGTCGACGAAATTCCTAAATGCGCTCTTCAAATTTTATTACATCCGAACCCGTAGCCGTTCCTAAAACCGAGCCCCATAAAATCACGCTACATAACTTGCATGACAAGCGGAGTCGGGTGATAACATCAGTTTTCACACGACCTTACGCTGACGCAACCCGGCAACAATTCTCGGAACTAGAAAAATGTTTCAATATTAGTTCAATGTTTATGAACTGTATGCGAAATTTGACAACGCACGCGAACACGCTGCGATAGTAGTAGGTAAAAGATTTTATAATAATTTAAGCGGGAGACGTTAAGACGTTAACTACCGGCGTCCTTAAGCTAAAATGTCGTTATCAACATCTTGCCGATTTCGACATTTCAAGTATTTTGTAATCAGTAAAATACAAATTAACAGTTTTACAATTTAAAACTGCTCTATTAGGTCTATTTTGATACCTCAAACTCTTGCATATAACATCTAGTTATTAAGTAGCGCAAATTAAAAAAGATCACCCTCTTCTTTGGCCGTTAGTAGAAAAGGGGTTTTGGTATATAACGGTATTATAGCTTAAGGATAGCAGGTTACTACTACCAACTACTCTTTTTTTGTGTTTGATCAGTCAATATAAAATACATTAACACAGAGTTAAGTAATTCCAAAATTAAATTTCAAAAGACCCTGCGTGTATATTTAGCATGTCTTAAAGTGTTAATCTGTACAAGTCGCCGCCCTCATAATCCGCCGTGAAGCAATTCTTGTGTTTCGGTTTGTGAGGTGCGGTTGCCGGGCACACTTACAGCGAGGCGACCATCTTGGTCCTCAAGAGCAGTGACGCATCTATAAAATACGTCAGATTGCACTTCAGTTTTGTTTGATGTTAGATGTGGGTGTCCGTGGGCCGCAGTGATTAGTTAACATCAGGTACCTGGAGAGGTGCGGCTGCCGGGCACTCTTACAGTGAGGCGACCATCATAATCCTCAGCAGCAGTGATGCATCTACATATGACTTCAGATAGAACTTCAGTTTTGTTTGAGTTATATGTGGATGTCCATGGGCTGCAGTGACTACGTAACGTCAAGTAGCATTCACGCTCGTTTGCTACCCTTCAAACATAGAAAAAAAAATTGTACATTATACTTTTAAAGCTCGATCCGGAAGCGTGTTCAGCAACGGTGTTGTATTTCGATTGGGTCGTAGTAATTAAGGTGCACCTTTGGTTCATCGAGCCCCAAACAAGGAGATGAAACTGTCCGGCGAACGTCGCGTTACCAAGCAAAGAGTTAAAGCACACTACAGTTTTCTCCAGTTACACATTAACGTAATTCGAATTCAGTGATGTTGAAAACCTATACGTCATTGCCCTATCTTTTTCATTTCTTTGAGCAATCGGCATGCAGTCCACCTGTTGGGTAGCCTGCTCGCCATGGACATCAGTAACCAGCTCAATATAGGCACACTATAGGCAACACTATATAGGCACGCTTCTCAATATAGGCAACATTACATCGGCACGCTTCACACAAGAAAGATATAAAGCTTAACTTATTTTGCAATAATATTAAGAAGAAACCTTTATTCTATGTCAAAAAAACGCTCCACAGAAATAAAAAAGACCCATGATCTAATAACCATTTCGACCAAACATATAAAGGGTTTTTCATGTTTACTATTATTACTGTAAACTTTTACCATTTAAGACATAGCTTTATCATATTTTTATCAAATTTGTAAATAATGGATAACAACCTGACAATCGTTTTAAACTTATTTGTTATATTTTCTACTATTACTACTATTACTTTTAATTACTTTTCTTACTTTCTGCTATTACTTTTAGTTATTTTTTATACAAGAGCATGCAACCGCCGCCGCCCACGGTCATCTGTAATCAACCCTAGTTTAAATTGAAAACCTACCCGAGGTTGGCCACAGCCACATTGCTACTACTCAGGACTAAGTTGCAGCGTTTCGTGTTAGCACCTTGACTTCTTTCAAACCAGAACACAGCAACGTTTAACACTGCCATTGTAAAGAACAAATAGGTGCGGTGGTGGTACCTTCGGAGTCGAACCACGCAGGATTCTACCACAATAAATACAGAATTAAATGTCCCATTGTGAGACGTTAAGTAAACTGTGCACTTTAAAATTCTACAACGAAAACTGTCAAGTCAGCTTTACAAATGACAATGACCGTGAAGAAGCAAAATTAAACAATGAAATAGCACTCGAATTACTTAAGCGCTATCTCCGCAAGTTGTATACGCTATTACGACACTTATTACTAATGCATGAAAGGTTACAGTCGCGAGCGTGTTTGACAGTTGATGTGTGAAGGGCCCCTTTGTTTAGAAAAAAATCGTACCATTAGTTGGATCGAATCTGTCTGGGGTGCGTTTTACTATGCATCATTACATCTGTGTGCGGTTTGTTACCTAAAATAATATAGTATAGTAGCAGTGATAGCTTAATGGTAAAATGGCCTCAAACTCCGCGGGTCCGGGGTTAGAATCCCATCCAATTAGAGAAAATCTTTTCACACTCATAATGCCACATTAGGATTCCGTGTCGTCGGACACATACAAAGACGGGTACACAAATACCCGGACTTAGAGATTTAAATGTCTATCTGGCCGTGACCCGAACCCTATGTGTATCAGATCGCTGCGCCACGCGAGTCTTCAATTATTTATCACTTGCTTTAAAATGGAAGGAGATCATCGTGAGGAAATCTACATATGCCCACAAAGTTTCTCAAAGTGTCTGAAGTCTACCAGTCACCACTTGACTGGCATGGATCTCTCACCCGTCCGTCAGAGTATAGCAGTGGGTTGATAAACATGACTCTTTTTAAACCGAAGTACCGGGGATGCAGTCAATCTTAGACAAAATAGTAACAGTTGAATTGCGGAGATCTTTGCCACGACACAAAATTTTATACATATATATTATTATATCCCATCATGCAGATACGTTAGCATGTTTAAAATTATTTTATAAAAAATAACCTTAATATATGATTTTTGTGAATTGTCACGATATTTAGCTCTATTACCCCTCAAATCCGTTCACTAATGAACAGTTAGAAATATTTATTTAAACCGCAAATAATGCAAAGTTCGGTGCGTAAAGATACAGTTAGTGTGGTGTGTCGTGATATGGTAAACAGAAAAGAAAAACGAACTAGA
>DWKL01000422.1:0-19203 GCA_018249415.1 Phareas burnsi | reverse complement strand
CCCATAAAAATAAATAAAATAAGACTGACGTCCTATCTGAAGTCGTACGTAGATGCCTTACTACTCTTATGGACTAAGATAATCGCCTCACTGTAAGTCTACCCGGCAACCGTACATCTCCAACCGAAACACAAGTACAACTTCACGGATTATGAGGGCGGCGGCGGTACGGCGGATGAACTACTACCTATGTATTACAGTATATATTTTTTAAATTCAAATTTGCGACTCAGTTATTTAATATAGTATATTAGACCATTAATTCTGTAATGTAACATTGTAAACATGATTGCGGTTACAATATGCCTAGAAATGCTTTCTCCGGTAACTAATTACGCCAAATTGAATGTATGCAACCTCGGGGTCGACACGTGCGCACCCCACTCTACTGTAATCTACGCATTGTGACACTTGCAACCCTATTTTAATACTTTGCTATTATGTGTAAGTAGTTATACACAAGAGACAATTAGTAATGATAATAAACACTTTGAAAAATGTAGATTGATTCAGACGCTCTACGTTTTCTTTCGTTTTATGACACCCACAAAGACAATTATATAAACACCCAGACCCAGAAGGCATAAATTCTTTAATGAGGTATCCATATGACTGGGGATTAGGGATCTGGAGTCTTCTAGACGATAGACCGGTGTAGGGACAACTGTACCCTAAGCGTGATGTCTTCGTCGTCGGAATGTTTGAAATCTTTCTAAATATCAATGACTTCAAAATCACTACAAAGTAACAAATAATTTCAGTGAAATGTTGGTCACTAACTTTTTTGGTTTAAGCGGGCAGTACCTCTGCAGCATCTAAACTGAGGTAGTGGAACCCGAAATGTAATAAAGAAGTACCTGGTTTATATCTTAAATTATTTTCAATTGGCGTTTACCAAAGTCTCACGTTTTAGCCGACAGTGCCCCTGAATCGTCAGTTTAGAGGAGTTGGTATCCAAATTTTAATATATCCTTAAGACCTTTGTTATATATTTATAGTCAGAAGATATATTAACTTTTGTGATTTAATCTCGTAGTGCCTTTGCATCATCAGAACTGAATATTAAGGACAATGTTAATAGCATGTTATATGGCAACGATCTTAGTCTTTAGGAGTAGCAACGCATCTACATGCACCCTCAAATATGAGTACAATCTTATTTGAGATTAGATGTGGGTGTCGTGGGCTGCAGTGGCCACTTAACATCAAGTGTCCATCATGCTCGTTTGCTACTCTTCAAACATTAAGAAAAAAAAATGTTATAGATACTCGACACTCATTTTAAGTTTCATAAGAATAGAGTTTGTAGAAGCAGAGTTACATTAATTTATGTCAAAAAGTGGTAACCTTGAAGATTACCATTCAATATCAGAAATCCGACTCACACCTTACCTAGCTTGATAACAAAATAATTGAGATCGGTTCATAAACATTTCACTTATTTCAGGACTACTACTGAGTAAATTATCAGGCTTCATAAAATGGGAGACAACGAAGACTTAGCCTTACACTGTTTAGCCATTTAAACTATTCAAACTGAGACATAGCGAAGTAAGCGGTGAACATACATAAAAAATTAGAACCTCCTTTCCGAAGGGAAGCAGGTTAAAAACTCATTTCCGTCCTTTATCATTACGTAGTGGCTCCTGACTAAGGTACTCAACTTAACATACTGTAAGCGCTTAAATCAACAAATATATATTCGATAATGTTCACTTTTAACATTATTTTCCGGTTTTACACGCAGCTTAAATCGTATACTTATATGTCAAGTAGGTACTGTACACGCAGAACCGTCAAAAGAGGCTTCTTCAGTCTTAGGTAAGACTTGAATATTATCTCACGAAACACGATGACAAGATACAAAAATCTGACGAATATTTTAGTAATATTGGTTGAGTGTAACATATAGATAAATAAAAAACTTCCTATTTTAAAATCTAAAAAAATCCTAGTAAAAAAATTAGACTATCAAAGCACGTGGCTATTTGACCCCATCAATCAAGAATAATAAATTCACTAATGTGACACTACGTTCCACGTCACACTTGATAGACTAGTTTTGAGCAGTTTCCGCGTGGATTTATTGCATATTAAATTGATAGTTTCGATAGATCGGTAAATCTATCAATATTTGTCACAAAATGTTACTCATACTTTGCAATCCTTAAAATTATAATTATTCGATTTCTTTTTCTTTCACATAATAATAAATTCAGAACATAGAATAACGACTTACCATTTACAATGACTAATATTTAATTAATTTACTTAACTATATGTATGTCTTGTTCCGCTTCTTTAAATAGAAAACCTCTTTTTAAACTAAGAAGTGTTAAATATTTTGATATGATCGCCTGGAAAGTATTACTTGAATCCCAAGGATTTGTGTATTATTTGATACAGGATATAAGTAAATCATCTAGAGTATAGTCATAAAATATATATTAAAATTATTCATCAGTTGTGTACGTAAGTGTTGCATATATATAGTAAAATCATTTGAACCAATACAATATCGCCATGATTCGTGTGTCGGAGCATTTGCGATAAATTAGATACGGCAAACTCGAGAACTAATCTCGGAACATCGTAATCGGTTTTACGAAACATGCCTCATTCTGTTGTAGAGTCGGTCTGCGCCAAATATGTTTGTGCAGCTTAACGTCAATTTGGCTCCTCATGTGAGTAAGGTGAAAGTTAATCATAATAATTTGGTCATTCAAAAATAACCAGACAGCAATTAGATGTAATCAGACTAAATTATTGGTTGGATGTGTCATCTTCATATTCGCCAATACTCAATATAACAAAGTCGAATAAAGTCAAAAATGTAATAATGTAATTAATTGACCTACCTATTTATCTCACTTTCATTTTCAAAAATTGGCGATTGATTTCACAAAAGTTTATAAAATACGATCTCTATGAATCGTTTATCGCGCTTTTTTTTTCTTTTGTGGAATTTAAGTAGATAGAAATTGTGTCGGAACCGCCTTTTGCATTCTGTTATGTATTTGAATGTGAAGTTTAAGTTTCACTAATAAAAGAAGCATTAGGTAACTACCTAAATATCTCATATAACAAACGATAAATGCGGAACTAGATATCTTATCTATTTTGGTCAGTTACAAAAAGTTGCCTAACGAAATTTCACTTATGATTAATATTCATGGCGATGACAAAGATTGAGTGTTGTAGCAAAAAAAATGCATTGGCCCAAATCACGGAACAGTTCAGAATAAAAAACGAAATGAACAAGGAATTCCCGACTGAAATGTGTCTTTGAACTAAAAGGAAAACCTTTTAGGTGGATTATTTTACTTAAACCATGAGTAATCCAACTAAAGAATCCGTAAACATTTAAGTAGAAAATCAATCTTACTCGCTTTTTTCAATAGAACGAAATAAAGCGTGACAAAAAAATTAAGGTCAGTGTAGAATTACGATTAAAAGAGTAACGAGTAATTTGTAGCAAAAAATTAAACAGGATTCTAGAGTGTTATAAGTCCGCATAACAATGACTAAATGACTAAGGGAGACATGGGTTTCAAAGTCAAGATCACGTACAAAAAGTGTAGCTCTAGAGACACAAGTTCTCTGTGTCCGGTTTTAGCAGTGGAGGATATTATTCTATATAATGGAGGTAGCAAAGGAGTAAGCAGCGCGTCTGATGTTAAGTGGATATAGATCCATTTTTATAATTCCACACAGAAGTCCTATCTGAAGTCGATCAAACATACACTGTTACAGCTGAGATCTGAGATGCAATGTCTTGGAAAAGTAAATGTGACTTACCACACCCTTCAAATCCACTGCTGCTGAAAAATTGGAGCGATGGTGCTGTTGCAGGCGAGTGTCATAAAGTTCATCTTTATACTATTGACTTGTAATCGTCTCCTACTTGTTACTGTTGGTACGTTAATTAACAGTTAGTAGCCAGGTGCCTAATTTTCTTGTATTGATGGGTTGATAATTTCTGTTTAAAACCAATGTCATGGGCTTTTATTGTATGCCTTTAGTTTGTAGGATACTGTTATTTTTATGTGAGTTCAAATTTTTGTGATAATTTTGGTTTTACTAAGTGTAGGTTAATAATTGACCGTTAATTTGATAGGTTTTTAATTTTAAAAAAAAGGTAAAAAATATAAATTAATAACGTAATAAATATACTGGTAGAGTACAACATATTTTTTCATAGTTTCCATCGGTGCTCTAGTTAACCTTTTATAGTGGTATACTTATTTTATAACTACATCGCACCTGGAAATACGCATGAACTGAAGGTAGTTCCGCATAAGTTGACGTCCGGCAAACCTTCGACATTTCCGAACAAAACAGTTGAATCGGCGGGGGCGGGGGACGCGGACCGCGGGGAGAGAAGGGGCACCGGCGGCGTGCGAACACGCCACGAGGTCGCTGTCTTTTTACTCGCATTACCTCCTGACATTCGAACTTAATGGAGTTGCTTTATTGAAATTTAAGCACAACAAGCACCGACGTAATGGAATAAAATTAGGTTATCGTAACAAGAAAACGGTCCTCGAGTGGCCATCTTTAAGCTCACGGCGGCCCAATAAGAATCCGAAACATTCGACATCGGTCGTGCACTTTGTAAAACTGCTCGTCTCACTCGCGAGTTAGTAGCGTTACATCTGCGAGAAAGGAACAGATATAGGAACATACTCCTATCGACGAATAGTCATTGTTCTTGTTCGTAATGGAACAAAATAAAGACAGAGAAGCGGTATTCGTGACTGTGAGACATAACTATTGAAATTGAGGTGTGTGAAGAAGACAAAACATAAGGTTTTTGGGTCGATGTCCGGACGAAGGAACTTAAAATTGGATTTTATGAAGAAATTAGTACGCTTTACATATTTAGGACATGCAACTGTTTTGCATTATTCTTCATAATGATAGAGGGATAAAATATAATTGTGTGGATTGATTAAAAAGCACCAACTATTGAAGTAATTACAATAAGTATAAGCGAAATAGATTATGCCTTCATAATATACCATTGCAACTCACTTTATAATTGGTTAATAATTTTTTTTGTGAATTTATATTGTTCTTATAATTTTATATGAGGAAAAGATATGTAATTGTAAAAAAAGTATCAACACATATATTATGATTAAATCCGACAAAAATACATTTAAGTAAGTACATTATACTTCGCCGTTCCTAAGCCTCAATCCAAAATTCCTTAATTAGATTACAACTATGATTTGCTTTACTAATAACACACATATATTAATTTGTTCAAGTTAGCAAAACGATATCCAATATTTCTGGACTTCCTAATATTTCAGTAGTGACGTAACAGAACGTAGCCCTCCCCGCCGAGTCCCCTCCAGCTGGCCGCCGCTACCCGCGCGCGGACCGTTACGCCGGCGTCCTTGGCTGAGTTCTTTCTTGCGCGGGCGCAGCAGGTCGCTCTCAACTCGTTCCGCGCTGTTGGCAGCACTGTGCACGTGTGCTCAACTGTATTCATAATCTCTCTATGTGTGCAATATACCGGCATCAACACCATGTGCAGGTGTGCGTGCATTAAATTAGTCCTAACGGATATTACGGAATTTTGTTAGATAAATACCTTAAATTCAGGGTAGCAACAACTCGCGACATTAATTGAATAGTTTCGATTACTATTTCTTGCTGCAGGTTAATCTATGTAATGCAAGAACCTCTAACATAATACTATAGTTCTACATGAATAGAACTTTAAACGAGCAATTCTTGTAAATAAACACATATTTTCCACGTATATTATAATATAATTGGTTTTTCAAAAACTGATTCACGATTTGAAAAACATTTTCTATCTAGATAATGTATACTTAACAAGTTGTCACAAAAAAATAGTTCACGCAAATAACATAATTTGCTTTTTATAACGCCATCTCATGGAATAATTCATGACCATGTCAGTATAAAACTGGACATGTTAGATGGCATTAGCTTAATTGTAATAGTTCTGTTGGACTGTTTTATGGCTATGGCTATGGCTATTCATCTGATAGAAAAACCAAAATGCCCTGGTCGCTCCTATATTTACATATATCTCATCCCGAGCGCAGCTCGGTCAATGCTCTGGTTCCGTAAAATTTGTACACAGAAATGGTAACTAAAATTTACCATTACTGAATGACTCGCCTATAATTTAAAAAAGGTAAAACAATTAATGTCTACAATATCATTAAAATAAATTACTTCAATATTGTATTTAGTGTGCTAAAAATATAACAAATAAAAAAAATAGCCTACAAAAGACATGGCTCCTGCTAATATAAAACAATAAAGATCAGTAATAATCTTGCTTTATTTTTTATCATGTCTGTAATGACATTTGACTACAAATCGCTCGACCTTGCAGTACAAAGTTATAGTTTGTTAACAATAATGTAGAACTCACGTGTTCAATAGGTATAACAATTTCGAAATTGTAACTGGCAAAGGTCAGTAATCGGAATCAATGCATGTGCGGCGCCAACAAAACATTACTTAAAACAATTGTAACCTTCTTTAATTACTTCTTGTTTTTTTTTTAATTTTATTTACATACTCAAAAGCTTTTAATACGATGAGGCTAATATAGCAGCGCACTTATCGAGCGTTGAGCAAGCAAGCAAGGACGAACGCCGATCGGTTTACTGCCACGCGTTATTGCCGCAATCACTTGCAAATAGGAGCTTTAAATATTGGCGCTTTTTGAAATATTGCAATGCTCATAATCTTAACTTAAGCGCTTTATTAACGAGCGTTCTACTAACGCATCATAATTGGAACTGTAATTTGTAATAAAAATTGATTCATTCAACCTTGGTTAAATAGATTTAAAGTGTACATAGTGAACAATTTATTTAAGTAGATCTGTAGTAATAGTTTCGATTTGCTTTTAACCTGAAAATAACATATCTCGACTAGACTAGGCTTCGTCCACATAGCAGCTAGAGCTATGAATCAGATAATCTACCTTAGTGGTAATAGATACAATATTCTCGTGTTAAAGGCACACAAGCACGTAGCTAGAGTATCACACCGTAAACTATACTGTGTACATACAAAGCGTACGACTGCAGTTACGTGTATGTGCGTGCACACACACGCACGCCTGCGGGAGGTTCAACGTACCAGTTGCCAACTACGCGAGTTCCTTGTTCCACTTTACCACTGACACTATATTATTATCGTTCCAAGAGTTTCCGAATTAAGAAAAGTAAGTTTCCTAGACAAATCCTTTGCTAATATGAATTTTAGTTATAGATAAATAACGATAAATTTAGCACAGAATATATAATATGTTTTCTTTTAGCTCCTTAATATTTTTCAATCGTAAGGGTAATCATTTATTAACAGCGACGGTAAATAATACCTTGTATAAATAACTGCAATCCTTATAAAACCACAAGCAGATATCACGGTTGTTAAATGTCAAGCTCGCCGACGGTTCACAAACAATATCGATATAAAAGACTTCAACGGGCGCCTACAGCTTTATGTTCTCTGCAACGTTAGAACATACAAAATTCGAGAAAACTAAAAATAATAACGGTACTATGCCAAATAATAAAATGTTTATAGTGTTATAAGTAAATAACAAAAGGATGTCTGTAATAAAAAGTATTAGTTGTCCTTAAAAATAGGTTACCGAAAAATCATCTTAAATATTATTTTATATAAATGTAATGTTTGTTTATATTATTTTATTTCGGTGGGTACGAATTTATTATTATATTAAAGTTCTAATTAAAATTTATTCAATTTAATTTTCATAAGGGACTCCACTAATTGACGTGTAATGTTTTTGCAACTGTTTTCTAATGTAGAACGTTAATGTAATTAGTTACTATGTGCATAACAACTTTTGAATTTCATAAACTAGTAATGCTACGTATGAAATTGTCTAAAACCGTAGGCGGGCAAAATCGTTTTCGTCGATATAAAATAGACATAATACATATTAACTTAAAAATTACACGTTGCAATCTTACTATAACTTTTAATTATATACATTACGCAAATTAGCTCAAGTCACTTTCGTTTGATTGTTTATGCTCCTAATTTGTAATTACGTCTATTCTAATTTTATCAAATATATGCGCATTTCGTTTGGAACTGTGAATGGAAATTTTTATAGTCTGTGCGAACCTGTGATAAAGACCTGTTGAAAGAACGGATTTTATATCAACAATTTACTCTGAAAATTAAAGTTCACATTCCATAACAGTATTATTTTGAGTTATTTATAATTGTACGCAATTAACTGTTGCGGTTTAAATATTGATTTAATAAAAATATACGTATTAATAGCTCTTAGTTTAATATTTAAACAGTAGTGAACATGTAGGTTTTTACAGACTCCTGACTACGAAATGGATACAATCTAAGATGTTATCAATATGAGAACATTCTATAAAATCAGCTTCTCAGAACCGTCCATACGTATGTCTCTTTTAGATCGGAATGCTCTATCAAATAACGCTGGCGCCAAGCACATTTTACATATACAGTACTCATTCATGTATTTGTGGGCGTTTGCTTTATAACTGAAATCATGTTTGACAGTTAGGCTACATTTATATAAATCCGCATATGAAGCGCTCATGGCCCCACGGCTTGTAAACATCATAAACCGATCTACAAAGCTATGCAACGTCAGACATAGTCGAAAGTTGCATGGGTAACCGATAGTGGCTAAGTTTTATTCACGGAGGGCACATCAAGTTGTATGTACCGTTTGTTACCATTAGATAACATTGGTTAAACCTTGTCAGAAGCCTTATAGTCGATTTGAAAACATCCCACATCTCACGCTAGCCAACGTTACTAACCTGTATTTCCCTCCACCAATCCGCATTAGAGTATCGCGAAGAGTTTCCCTATGCTTCCTTAAGTTGCGGAAGGAGAACCGTTCTCAGAAGTGGGATAGAAAAGGGTTTCAACCAACTCGCACTTCAGTGGATGCGTTGCTATTCCTGAGAACTAAGAAGGTTGCCTCGCTGTGAGAGTATCTGACAAGCACACGTCTCCAACCGAAACACAAGAATTGTTTCACATACAGCACAGTTTTTTAACAGGAGAGATAAAATATTTAGGGCCGTTTTTGATAAGCATAATCGTTGGCGATGACGGCGCTTACGCCTGTTCGGCTCCATCAGAAACAAGCGTTGTCAGCTTTCTACTGGCTGTTATTATAATCTATAATCGTGATTCACTTCTCATGAATCGCTTAAGGACGGAAACTACAATGTAGATGAAAGAATCACTTTAACTATCACTTTCGTACAGATGCATTTAATTGGCATTCGGTTAAGATTTAATTCCGTGATAGAGACTGTAAAAGATTGATTTCATACAGTGGGTGGGACATGTGACTTAATTATTCGCTATCAATGATACTTATGTAACAATTAGGCAACTTATTAATAACGAATTACGTTATGGTATTATTTTCTGAAATAATATAATTATCTGAGATTCAGATTGTCCATTTAAGACAGAACCGAAATGTGATTTGATAAGTGTTATTACTAAATGGCGTAATAATTTATTACTACCCAAGTGTTTCAAAAAGATATAAGAAATTGCCTTCGATTGAATTGAATAATTAATCAAGTAACAAACGTGTATTTAATCATATTAACGTATGCAAATCTGGTTTCCCACAATGATGGCGTGAAATTGACATAGCTACTTTCTACAGCGTTATTTTATGTGTAACAGTTATTTGTTATTCACTTAATATTCGTATAAAGAACGTCCAAATTAAGAGACTTTAAAATAACTAGTATTGTAATTTATGTAACAAACGTAGAGCGTGCCACACAGAATAGGTACTTTAAAATGCAAATGTATACGGTTTGAATAAATGAGTGTCTAAGTTTAAGAAGGCGCACTTGATGGAAACTGGTGCAAAGCGAAGTGGTGCAAACCACAGAACCAGTCCTGCGACAGGAAGCGGCCTCGAGAGCCGCGGCGGCCCGCGCGGCAACCGCCCCGCCGCCCCCCGTTACCCCCCGTCGCCCGCCGCCACCTGATCCAGACAAAGCGTGTCCTTCGTGTCATTCTGTGACGCATACAAGTGCATTGCACTAATAATAAGTCCTTTCCATGTCCGGTATCGCGTGCACTACTACTCAGCTGGAGTAATGCGGCAGAAAAGTTGATATTACTTTTATAACATATTTGATGCAAAAATACACTAAAAATCACGCATCTTTAATAATAGGACAAGTTAAGGTCAAATCAACTAGTCCAGCAAGCAACATTTGAAGAGACCTTATCATTGTAACTGAGGAACGATTTTTACTGAAAAATATTTACAATTCAACTGCTACCCCTATGAATCGTAATAAGACAATATATTATATTATTTAATTTAGCGTTTGCATTTTTTGCAAGAACTGCCGGTAATTAAGATTTAAAAAACATAACATACATAGATTTATTACTTGTCAGTTAACTTTTTTTTTGATATATACCAATAGTTGATTCAGAAGACAAGATAATAAATAAAAATATCTGTGAAGAAGTATAAGTAATTGAGAGTTGCTATTTGTGAAACACTTGTAGCACTTACGATATGATAAATGGCATTTCTTACAATATAATCGTGACTAAGGCATATCTAGATAGAAACTTAAAAGTGAATTGTTGTTGTATAGAGAGTAAAAGAACATTGTTCGCAAAGTGCACGCGGGCGAGCGTCGGGACGCGGCGGCCGAGCAGAATGCGTCACAGGCGAGCCTCGACACTCGAGACTCATCGGGCCGCCCAAAGAAACGATCTCATAGAAAGTAGAGCAACTCATTTATTTATTCAGTGCAGCGGCGGGTGCGAGCGAGACAGTGCTGCGAAACTGGCTCATTAAAATAAAAATCCGATTTCTGAGTGCAACTCGCGCGGAGCGAAATAAAAGTTTCCGACGAAATTTGCTCGAGTTATTCCAAAAAAGGTGTACGAAACGCCTCCGCGACGAGATCGCGAGATACAAGTGCGAGGAGAAACCGACCGTAATAGCCTCCGACGTACACGCGCAGCATCACGACCAAGTGCTTTCGATCGTGGAAATACCTATAAGACTATAATTACCTGCGCGCATACATCGGCGCTGTATGCTCTTTGGCTACGGCAAATAATAGACGAACGTTCATATGAACCCAATTTAAATCGTATTTTCTCCAAAAACTATAATGTATGTTTGTCCATACGCCATTGTCTAGTCTAAGCACTAGCCATTAACACTATCCACAACGTTGCGTTACCGGCAAAAGACAGCCCGTAATCATCGTCGCACCTCGCATTATACACACACATTTGCTATGTAAATAACGTTATATACGACATTTTGCTGTGGAACAAAATGTAAATTACATTACAAATTTACATCGAATAAACTAAGCTTCCTTTGAAGTCAAGCATTTCCAGCAGTCATAAAACTTAAATAAACTATATATTAGTTACTTCTTCTCTGAAATACGTCTATATTATATGTACGCAATAGATCCATAGCTTAAATTATTTTAATTAAGCGAAAACGAAAGATAGTCACAACGTGTTCATAGTTTATTAGTTATCAATATTTACGAGTGCATTAAGCTTGGATATATTTTTGGTAGCTAAGTATACAGAAATGCAGTATGAGTGATATTTCCAGAGCGGTACATGCCAATATTACACGCAGAAATTAACCAAAATAAAAAAGCGACACTGCCTTTCACCTCTTGAGTCCTTTCTAGTGTTTAATGTCTGAATAAATTTTATGATTTACCGACTTACGAACGTAATGGTCCATAAAAATGATTTCCAACTGTAAAGTATTTATATCAATTAAGTATATTTGGGAATAAGTCATTATTTATTGTTTTATTGTAAGCTGTTTTAATGGCATGATAAAAACGATCAATGATACTGCTTACTCCATATTCGCCGTTTATGTGACCTACTTGATTAGTTGTGCTATTTTATCATAACTTACTTTGAGTTTGACAATACCAGAAGAAGTATGTATAAACTCAAAACTTGCGCTACAAATTAGTTTAACGTCATTCGAAGACCCGAAAAAAATGTCGAAATAGAGTTGGTGCTATATAAAAATATAATGTTCTAAGTGTTTCCTAAATGTATAAAAAAAGATAATTTAGAATTTTATAACTATATTTTATATTGTCATTGCAAGTATTACGTGTGCATTATATATGTAAACGCAAGTAGTACAATGCACAATAAACTGTAAGAAACTACACAAACGACATGAGAAGTTCGTAGAGCCGCACCACTCTGAATACGTAAATAGGATATGAATCATCGCGAATTTACGTTTCACAAAATCACGCCACAGAAGTAAACATGCAGCGACACTAGCATTAATGTAAATGCGATTGAAAATACGAAGTTGATAAATATCGTTTAGCTTTGTGTGTAATAAAAGGTATTTAAGTAAAGACAACATGTTTATAGTTAGTATTTTGAGGGTGGTACAACTCTTCGTGAAGTGGTCCATTTCAGAAACATGACCGCTAATTCTTATAAGTGCTTCCACTGCGGGGTTGTGGTTTAAATGGCATGGTAGGGCTAGGGCATAGTAATGTAAATTTTACATTTTGGAAGTACCACTGCCGCCTTTATAATCCGCCGTGAAGCAGTTTTTGTGTTTCGGTTGGAGAGGTGCGGTTGTAGGCGCACTTACAGTGAGGCGACAGTCTTAGTCCTCAAGAGTAGTAACACACCTACGTATGACCTCAGATAGAATTACAGTTTTGTTTGAGGTTAGATGTGGGTATCTTTGGGCTGCAGTGACCACTTAAGACCAGGTGGCCTGCATGCTCTATTGATACTCTTTAAATATAGAAATATGAAAAAAGACATAAACTTCAAAGATAGTAACTGTGGCCGATCAGGTACTGAAATAGGTTGAACTCTTAACGATAAGGATGTCCATGTCCGTCTATAGCACGACCGCTTAACATCTGTTGGTAGCAACACGCCCGTTTGCTATTTCTGTTACACAAAAAGAAATACTAATTGATCAAAATTTACGCATCAACTCGTCAGCGTATATAAGCGAAGAAGGCCATCGCCCAGTGATGGCAACTTAATAGGCATTTTCATTTTTATAAAGCATGGGCCACGCGGACGGACCGAGCGCCGACTCACGCACGGTTAGATCAAGTTGTCACGTCAATCACCCGGAGAAACGGACTCGCACTCAACTTACTTTTTTATTTATTTTTCTTTTTGCTGTAACATATAATCAATATATCAATGAATCGTGTGTATATCATCTATCTATCTTCGCATCGTATCACGAATATAATCTCATTGGAATATTTAGGTCTTAAATTTGTTCCATTATGCGAGTGTATATTGATTTTACAAAAGATATAAAGAACATAGAAAGTAACCTACTAACAGCGCAGTATTTGAAATTAATAGATGTTCTGTCCAATTACTGTTACTAATATATTTTAATTTTGGCAATTTATTTGAAGTCAGCATACATTTTAATATCGATAATTTAAATAAACACTCAGTTTACCGAATAGCTATGTGTCCTTTTAAAAATAGCACATTATATAAATTAATTTATTTCGTTAAAAATACTTAGTAGAAATAATAACAGATAATTGCATAGTTCACTGAACACAACGGTGCAATCCTCTGTATTGATTTTATTATTTATTACGAAATAATTGCACGAATTTTAATTGGTATACATTAATCAATTATTGACCTTAGTCGCTGTGTTGCCAATAATGGCGTTCTTTGAAATACTTTAAGCTCTTAATTGTTAATTATTTTCGAGTAACTTTTTTTTTTATATAAATTGAAAAACGACACAAGTCATATATATAATTATTATTTTAAACTCAATCAACCGATAGTATCCGTAGATCTAATTGAATTAAAATAATATTATGGAATGAAATCTCTCAAAAATCTAAGGTTTTATGTAAAAAAATCTTAAAATGTCATTTTTATGCTGACGCATACGCATAATTTTTCAATGTTATTATAAATAAAAATCTTTTATACATAAAATAAATATGCAATATATTGCATTGTGAAAACGTATAATTTATTTACCCCACTACTGGGCACAGATCTTCACTTAGACTCAGAAGGATTAGGCCATAGTATATCACGCTATCCAAATACAGATTGTTAGACTTCACGTATCTTTAGAATATTACGGGGAAGCCTTAGGCATGTAGATTTCCTTACGATTTTTTCCGTCACCATTAAATGAAACAATAAGTAATTTTTAACAAACACATAACGTCTAAATATATATGAGAGTTTAGGATTCGAACATCGAACTCCTAACACGAGAGGCCGGAATCTTACCACTGGGCTACTATTGCTTTATATAAAAATATTTGTGACTAAACAAGGTGCATTTTTGTCGCGCAGAGCATCAGGGCCTCGCTCTCGAGTTGAGTGCATTCCCGCCACACCCTTCGCATGCTCCAAGTTTCTAGTCGAGTGGAAATCAAATGTCACTCTTCAAGCCGCACACTCACACACGAGTGCTCAGCCGATTCACGCTATGCAAACAGCTTTTGTTGATTCGTTAAAAAGTTTTTTTAGCAGAAAGAAATGTTGTCTGAAAGTTTCAATCTATTATTTGGGTCTAAACTATTTTCTATAGAAGAGAAACTCTTCACTTTGTGATTTAGCCCCCATTATAGCACTAGGCATTATGCAAAGTGCTCCAACTAAAAAGGAGTTATTTGAATACTAAATCATTTCAAGCGTAATCAAATTGAACATTGAAAAAGAAACTTGCATAAATATTTAACGTTTGCAATAAATTAAGTATCTATACGAATGAAACCGGTAAGTACTTACGCGATAAACACTCAATGATAAGAGTACTTAAAAGTTATATGTACTAATTTTATATCTATATATTAAAAAAACATTTGTTTGTCTATTATAATGCATTATTATAATTAATTTATCTCATAGCTTTTACAACAGATAAGCACAGTACATACGTAATATATTATGACATGTATTGACACGACATACTTCAGCCATTACATTTTTAATTCAATATGATACGATTTTCAAAATTTATTTAACATTTAAATAAAACAATTTGTCATGTCATTACGTTGTTTTTCCCTACCCAACGTTAACCATGTCAACTTGTTATTAACCCCTGACGCAAAAAGAGGTGGCATAAATATATAAGCTTGGAGCCGATTTACCTATGTCTGTAGCCTCGTAGCTCTCAAGCTGATGGACCGATTTAAATGTGTCTGAAAATATAGGCGAACAGTGGCAAAAGGAATTCACAGGGCAGAAAAGTAGGACGCGCTGAATTAGACACAGGTTTTTGGGGTTTATTAAATTATTAATTTCAGTGTTATTTATTACCAATATTCAAAACACAATCGTGAGTTTATATGACGTCCAAAAATAGTAACTATCACTACCTACTTCTGATAGCCTGCCATACATGAAATTTCGTCTACATTCCGTGTCGACGTTGCGTCTGTCAATACACTAAGATCCGCTTATAAGTAGATCAATCCCTATAAAGTGGATCGATTATGGAGTATCTATATTTAATATAAATTTCCACAAAAGGAATCGTAAAAATAAATAAAAGTAAACACTAAATAAACTTGTAACCATCAAACATTTTTCATCACCAAAATCCGCTGACCAATTTGTTATGAATCCCAGTAACTTATCTAAGATGGTAATCAAGCGTATATAGTTTTCTAAAGAAACATTTGCAAAATGTAGCAAAAGCTGGCGATAAATATATATCAAACATGTAGTGGAATGAGTATTGGAACTAGTCACGGAGCTTGCGCGGTATAAATATTCTTAACATTGTCCTGAGTCCGGCTCGTTGCATAATCGCTACCGGTACCTGTCATTATCATAGTACTTCTCAGTACTACCATTGTACCTGTAATTATACTACAGCAATCATTTATATTCCTTTTATACGTAAATCGTGTAATGCCACGCACTTTATTATAAAAGCAGAGTCGAGCGATAACATATTTATCACTTTCTTATTTACTTACTTTGTTGCTTCCTTGTATGAAGTCAACGGAACATGAAAAAAAAACAAAAACGGTTTAAACCCAATGGGGCTATGGAGCCCCACACCAGGCTTCCCTGTGTCGTGGGTCATGGACACATACAAACACGAGGACACACACCTAGACCCAAAACAGAAATCACCATTTAGATGTCTGTCTTGCCGAAAATCAAACCCGGAATCCTTTGCGAGTCAAGCCGATATGGTGACCGCTGCGCTATACGGATCGTCTAAAAGAAAACACGACAATATGTTATTTTACAAACATACATTTCATAATCGTTTTCATCTGGAAAATCCTAATTACAAGTTTTATTAAAGCAACATAATAGAGTTACTTATATGTTAATATTGTACGTAGGTGTTGCTATGGAAATATTGTTATTGCACCTAAATAAGGATTACAGTATCATGTAACTAGAATTTAAATCAGAAGTCGAAGAAACTTCCTGATTTCATGTTATATACGATTAACTCAAGTTTGCACTTTGACATCATAAGTTATAACTTACAAACGGTTACGAACACGGCATTTCAATAATATATAAAAGGTATTTAAGCTATTCACTAGCGATTCCGCCCGCTTATGAATTTAGACTCAAAAAACTAGAGAATAATACATTTATTTAGGCACGCTATCAGTATTGATCTGAATAATTTCGACTTTGATTTGTTTGCAATAATTTATTTCTTATAAAATATTACCAAAATTAAAAGAAGTATATAAAAAGCACAAGAATTCAATAGTTCAACTCCTAAGGTTATTACAAGTGCGCCACCATTTTCGTTCATCTTGCCAATTTTGAACCCTCTAAAATAAAAAACTTATACTGTATCTCAAGTTTTAACTTATTGGTAGATTTAACTCATTGCATGATTTATGTATAACACTCCGTATGTCGATAACACGTTTAATTGAATCACTGGTTTTGTGAGATGCTTAGACAAACTAAGTACTTAAATGTAACTACCTATTCAGAAAATTAGTTTTCCTTAAGTAATCTTCTCACAGCAATACACTATTTAATTAAGGTGTACGAAACAGTAGCCTGTATTGGTTAACCGCAGGAGACCTTTTGGCTTCAATCTGATGTTTGTTCGCACTTATCTTAAATTGATACTGCAGCAAATATAAAATATAACAATTAAAAAATGAAAATATATCTATGCGGTATCTTATTGGCAACGTTGGGATAGAAGAATTATTTTTTGCATTGCCCGCATACTTATAAATATGTCTGGTTTTTCCCATGGAATGTAGGTACATTACGGATCTGTAGCTAAATATAAAACCACTATTTCCTACACAACTACACAAAGAAAAAACTTGTTGTCTGTGCGCAAAAAATAATATCAAGGTAAAAAAGTGGCCGACGGTGAAAAATAATGCACTTTAAAGTAGCGTTGTTGGGGTGTAGCGTTGTCGTACATCAAATCGTATATATTATGCCGAACTATGTATAATATATTTTAATTGGCACAACTTATCAAATTAATTGTTTTTCTGAAAAATACATCCGAATTGATTCATTAATTGTTACTTGAGAGTGTCTGTCTGGCAATCAGTTTTAAAATTTTATTTAGTATATAACTTCGTCGCTACGAAAATGTTGCCTACCTCTCTTACTTGCTCACTCTCTTGCTTACTCTGTTACCTCTTCTTCAGCCTAATACAGGTTACACGTAAGATGATTATAAGATAGAAGTTAAGAATACCTAGCTACGTTCTTGAGTGAGGCCGCGCAAACCGCAACCGGATGTCCCTCGCTCGCCAGATGCACAATCACACTAACACTGACTCTCACGAATTTTTCTCCCAACGCTTTCACATCTTCCACTAATTATTATCCACTTTATCGGGCATCTTCAATTTGATTTACGTCTAGCTCTTACACAGCTCAATTGGTACACTTTTTCTTTTCGACGATGTAATTTAAGTGTACGTTGTAGGTATATGTATGTATACGTGATACGCACCGACTCGACCTCTTAACTACACCGCGACTTATTGCAACGAATACCAGCCATTAATTTAGAACTACTATACAGACGTCTGTCATTACAGTGTTTAATTAGAAATGGTTCGCAATAATGACATTTAAACTTTAATTACTGTGGTGCAGCTCACAAGGTATTATATAGATCGTTAACCAAATTTAATGATAAGTTGAGTCAGAAAGTCATAATCTCTACATAAACATTATAGTGAATCATTACAAAATGTATTTCACTTGCGTATTATCGATTCTCCGGATAACTACCTATTTCGCCGGCATAAATGTCTAGAGTAGACATAAATTTACGTAAAATCTCGTCAAAGGTTTCCGCGTTCATTACAGTGGGTGCAACGTAGGTCGGTCGTTAAAAGTTTTAATAAAACTGTAATCACTGAGAAACGTTTACTGTCTAACCGACCGCTGTTATTATTTAGTTTACACATTATTTATGAAAAATTAATATTAACCCGGTACTTGAAATGATATACATATTAAGTAAATGATTATTAGGCCACATGATAATATGGGGCGTTTCAGCTAACTACTTTCGAATAACTAAGGAAAAAACAATTTATTATCCTATGAACGTCGTCAGTTAAATATCTTGTACTATTTTATGTTGATGTAGGGATCCACGGTAGGAGTAATTAACTAACATCTGATGAACTGCGTGCCCGTTGGCTACTTCCATAACAATAACAAAAAAGTAAATAAATAATATTGTACAGCGATTTAGGATTAGCAGGAAGCCTAATAATCATTACTATATTTGCAAATTTTCAAAAACATATGCGAATAATTTACGATTTTACGGCTTAAGTTATGTCTAATGGAATGCATCGATAATATTAGTCAAGAGACGCGTACGCGGCTAAGATGAAAGTAAGTCTCGCGCATCCTCGCACTGGGCCGCATCGACCGCGCCACGCAACTCACGCCACTGCAGTACAACCATAATTAGGGCCGTCACACGCGGCAGCTAGAATCTAAAAATAAGTATTATAACTGGACATATTTCAATACATCTCACCATAAGACATTTCAGGAGCCCACACACGGCAGCATTGATATATATTTTTACACCTTAATGAGACACAAAGTATTTCCGTATTACAACAATGTATGTGCATG
>DWKL01000421.1:0-19225 GCA_018249415.1 Phareas burnsi | reverse complement strand
CATAATCCGCCGTGAAGCAATTCTTGTGTTTCGGTTGGAGAGGTGCGGTTGCCGGGAACTCTTACAACTATTATTACTACTCAGGACTAGTAACGCATGTACGTACGACCTCAGATAGAACTTCAGTTTTGTTTGATGTTACATGTCGGTGTGCATATGTGCTCCAGTGACTACTTAACATCATCTCGTTTGCTACTCATCTAACAAAAAAAGCCATTACTGACCAGAAAAGGTAGAGGAACTCACCTCTTTGTAGCCTCTTATATATTGTAATTATATTTTATATTAAACATTCCGCAAAACATAGATTTAATCTTTACGAAATTTATCTAAAACTTCGCGATTATCAAACATCACGGGAGGTCTAATCAGCCGGATGTTTGTTGTCTAACCATTCCAGTATTTGATTTCGTGGTCCAAATAAATTTGATCTAAACGCTTCCGCATACTGTTCGTGATCATTTACACGTGTCCCAGAACAAATTTGTGGACCGAAAGCCAATTTGGATTCATTGTGGGTGGTAGCGTTGTGTGCTCGCGAGTTTTTATCCTATGCGTTCTTCAAACACTTATATTCGGACGATTCAGACCTCCTGCGTAGTGTCAATGTGTCAATTTAGAGATGATTCTTACGACTTTTACTGATCTGTTCCTTTTTACTTTGCCTTTGGTTTTTGGGTACATCCAGTTAAAAAGCGTGACACGAGTATTCAGTAAGAACTTAAATTTACATTAGCTTATGTGTGCAATATACACGTAACTTCATCATCAGCACCGCCATCATCACCATCATCACCGTCTTCATCATAATCACCATCATCATCATCACCATCGTCTTCTTCATCATCATCATGATCATCATTAACCCGTTACTGTTCCTCTACTGGGCACGAGTCTCCTCTCAGAATGCGAAGGATTAGATCCTCGTCCACCACGCTGGCCAAGTGCGGATTGGTAGACTTCACACACCTTCAAGAACTTTACTTTTAAAAACTTTTAAGAACAGAACTTTCAGATTTGCAGGTTTCCTCACTATGTTTTCCTTTACTAAACCAAGCGATAATTTACTTACAATTCGTATATAATTGCGAAAAATAGAGATGCCTTTCGGGATTCGAACCCCCGCACCTCTCGCATGAGAGGTCGGAATCTTATTACTAGGCGATTATATCTATGTATGTAACTTATTTGTATTTTAATTAGTTCTGGTTTCCACAATATAATTTCTTGCATCGATAGCTTTTTTTTTATCAAAAGCGAGCTGTGTTCAGTTCACTGTATTTTTGAATATTGGTGGCTTTTTATGCATAATATTTACAATATACTTTGCAATAGAATGTAATGTTATAACTTTAAAAATAGTGTTACGATTGAGTAGGATACGATATGAGGATTAATAAGGTATTAAACAAATTTATAAAGGCGATACGGAACCGCCCATAAGGATTAAGATAATCCTTCGAAAGGTCAAATTAATGTTATCCGGTCAAGGAAGTTGCAATTGAAATTGATCACTATCTTGTATTCGGTACGATCTAGATTTCCGTGCTCATGTTAGGTTATGTCACTATTTACATTGACATGTCAATCTTATCGTTTGGTATTTGATTAAATAATTATAATGTATATAATTCTGATCCAAGAAGTTGGCGTTTTCAGTTTTAAAAGTGTTTCGAGTTTCAAATGTGGTTCTCTCTTGCTATTTGCATTACTTTGTGTAAATTGTTTACGTTTCGTTTCCATAGCTCTCACGCTAATATTATTTCATTCATAAGGATCACACACACAAATAATACCCAAGCGTATAACGTCCCTACCCAAAACATGTATAAATTAATTATTAAGATCAGCTGCTCAGCCGGTAATAGAACCCAGAACCGTCTGCATAGCAGACGACTTAATGGCCTCCATGTTGTACGTGTCGTCGATATGTTTATGTTTGAAATTATCATTTTAAATTATTTTTGCTACCATGAAACCAGACTTGAAACCAGTCAGAAATATCGAATTACTTAATTGCTTCACTTGATTCAAATGCGGAAGGTCTTATAATATTTTATTATTGTTGGTTGTCTTTCGCATAAAACGGCGGAGTTATGGCCCGTTGTCGCGGAATTAATGGCGCAACAAGTGTGACCTCCAGCGGTGGTGCTGTTCGATTCTTTGTGACTTAATTCTGCCACGACCCGCCTTTTTGTTTGCTTAAATTCTTTGCTGGATTCACGTTTGTTTTAGCAATGTACGATTCGTTATTGTCAGCAAATATTTTGCATGTAATCTGTTTTCGCAATTGTCAATTCCTACACCAGGTAACCAAGACTTGACTTTTGGTAAACGTATTGAAATTGACGAATAAAAAGTGAGCACGTTTAAATTAATATGATTATTAAATTAAAATTTAATTTTACTTTGTCTTGTCTTTACGCATGTCTCGTCGTACCATATGGTTAACTTCGACCGACTTCGGGGACCGGTATAATTTCACATGCAATTTTTAACACTTTTAAGATGTCAGGAAGTGTGTCGACCGTAACCTACCATTAACGCATAATGGATCATACATTACGTTGCTTCACCGCATTGGGAAATGAGAGGCTGTCAATATTTTCATGGTCATCAATTTCCCTCGCGTCATCAATAACGGCACCAATACTGATAAACCGTATCGGTGCGAGAGGTTAATTGATAATCTAATAGAGCCTCAAGGAAGCGTGGTCGTAAATAGATGCATTCGGATCCTCGATATCATTTATCACAATATTGTCTTACGGCGAGTTCTCATCTCGGCCGAACTCGGGCAGGTGGGTGTCTCGGCGGTGTTATTAATTGATCCTGTAAGGTTTCCGTCACATTCATATGCAAGGTATTCGCTACAGTTAATTACGCGTTTAATTTAGTTTCTCTTCACTTCAAACGAGTCTGATAGTTGGCGTTTCTTTGCATTCCGCGCATTAAAAGTTCACGTAGTCTTGCACTTAAAGAGGTCCTGCCTCGATTCAGCCGAACTTTAACTTATAGATAGGAGATTGTTTATGCTACATATGTCTGTTACCTTTACGATTGTCACAGACCCAATAGTTATCTTCACAGTGAAAACCGTTTTCGGCCAACGGTGTGATTAATTCCAGATACGAAGTCATTTTCTCGGGTCGTCTGGAGGTTTCCTCCATAATTGGCACGACGCCAATTATGTACGTACGTTCGCCACAATGCAAATGTATGACCCGGTGTACACGGAGATCAACGATAAACGGTGTTTCACATTTTGTGCTTTTAATTTGATGATCACTGCCAATGTTTGTTTAAACAGTTACTCGGCATACATTTCCTACTAGCGGCGTCGAATAAACTCTGACGGCGCAAACTAGCCGCTGTAGTGCTCTCGACCCCTCGACCTTTATTCAAACTGCTGGTGATAGACCATTACCAGCGGACGAAGAACTCCGCCTTCCTTTACGTTCGTCTCGGATGAGCTGACGGTTAGGGATTATGCATAAATGGATATGTGAACTGGTGGGGTGCCCGTTAGTCTCGAGGTCATCGACAGGTGGCGATTTGCAATTGACGAGCGTGGTTTGCCTATTTTGGTTGCGCATTGTTAAAGATATAAACGTGTCCCGTTGAGAACCTGTCTTCGTTGCAAGTTCCCATGCCAACTTATTCATTATAACATTTAATATTGACAGCTATTATGTTCGTGGACTCAAATATTCAATATTATTAGTCGAAGCTAAAATTGTGTTGTACTATACTGGAGGGTAGTCTCTATAATATATATCAGAGTAAATAACATCTTCATTTTTATTTTGAGTTCATAAAACAGAGCACAGGCGAGGAAAGTAAATCAGCAAACAATTTATCTACAATTACCTACTATTTATGGTTACATTGTTTTTTCATTGACTTGCAAATGTCTGGAAAATAAAAGTTGCAAAATTGAACAATGTTATGTAAATGATTGGAGAATGTAAGAATAAATAACATTTTTAGTTTTAACTTAAAAGATTGATTGTCCACAAATCAATCAGGTAAATTAATTTTGAATCTCACGGCGCCAGCTATACCGTCACAACTCGAATTATATACGAGATAGGGAACTTTGTAACTCATTTTACGCATTTTAAGAATCTTAAATTGTTTCTTAATAACGTGTTCATCAATAAAATAGCCAAAAACGTATGCGCGAGCGTCGTCGGCAATTTACATGCGATTTTATATTCGTTCGCTTATCCATTTTTAGATGTTGGTGCATATTAAAAAAGCGTAATTTCTGATTACAATAATATCCCTCGATTTATTGCGGGCTATTTACGTGGAAATTACGTGCTTACGGCCGGTGGAAAAAGTGATTCATGCAATTGAATTGCGCCTCATACATACATACATATATGCCCCGCCATATTTTAACCAGTCTGTATTTACTTAGACTGAAATTCATTTGCTCCGAACAAATACATATCGACATAAGAATGCTTTTGTCGTCAATGAATATAAAATTATTGGTTTTGTCTGCATAGAAGTCTTCGTATCAGGATTCCATATGACGTCGATTGGTCGTGTTGGTTATTTTGTTTTATAATTTGCGTTATATTGACATTTGTTATGTCTATTCGAAGTTTTTATCAGATTGTTATCTTTAGAGATCATTGTTAAATAAATGGGGTTCCAAATTTGAAATTCTATTGCATTGCCACGATTGTATTATCATATGATTTACTCTCATTATCAACCCGTTATGTCCCACTATTGGGCACGGGTCTTCGCGTGAAAGAGAAGAGTTAGGCTATAGTCTACCACGCTGGCCAAGTGCGGATCGGTAGACTTCACACACCTTCAAGAACTTTACAGAGATCTCTCAGATTTTTAGGTTTCCTCGCAATATTTGCCAACACCGTTAAAGCAAGTGACAATTAACTTCAAATACACACATTACTCCGAAAAATTTAAGGTGCGTGCGGGGTGCGAACCCCGGACCCTCAGTGTGAGAGGTCGGAATCTTAACCACTAGGCTACCACTGCTTATGATTTGGTATGATTTACTTTATTATAAACTTCAGATATTTCAACAGTTACTTCAATATTGTAACGTAATGCTTTGCGGCTACCCTTATCATTTTTAATTATGCCACGTTCGTCACATTGAATGCAATAAGTAATTAAGATAAGCGCATTCTTGGGCCCAGATTACTGTGCGGTTGTCGGTAACAATTTGAGATTTCCTATCATCGTTTGAGATAATTTGAGAGTTCTCATTATTATGATCGTAATTTTGATTTTGAACGTGATCGGTGACTTAGTCGTGTAGGGCTGTGTTGCAAGTTTTGCAGATTTCCACTTACCAACAGGTATGGCAGTAGATCGTTTGGCTGTGTTTTTTTTATTGCTTCTTTCTATTGTGTCTATTATCATTAGCAGTGATAGCCTAGTGGTTAAGATTCCGGCCTCTCAAGCTGAGTGGCCGGGGTTTGAACCCTGCACGCACATCTAATTTTCGAAGTTATGTGCTTATTAGAGATTAATTATCATTTGCTTTAACGGTGAAGGAAAACATCGTGATGAAACCTACACATCTGAGAGTTCTTTGCAAAGTTCTCGAAGGTGTGCGAAGTCTACCAACTCGTACTTAGCTAGCGTGGTGGACTATGGTCTAACGCTTCTCATTCTGAGAGGAGACCTGTGTCCAGCAGTGGGATATTAATGGGTCGATGATGATTGTTTCTATTATTTTTTTATAAGTAGCAAACGGGCGTGCAGGGTACTTGATGTTAAGTGGTCACTGCAGCCCATGAGCACTGACATATAACCTTAAACAAAATTGAAGTTATATCTGAGGTTACAACCTCACTTCTACGTACACGTAGACGACTACTTCTAATGTCTAAGATGGTCACCTCGCTGTGTCCGACAACCGCACCTCTCCAACCGAAATACAATAACTACCTCAGGGCGCGTTATGAGGGCGGCGGCGGCACTTCCCCGAACGAACGACATTTCTACCACCTTTCATGTTGTTCTTCATCTTCATCGTGTTTGTCCAAATGTGAAAAACATTTGTTACTTGAGCCACTATTAGAGAATATTATCGCGGAAATTATACATTTTTATATTATGTAACGAGTACCTAACGAAATATAGGCAATTCAAAAAACCGCAAATCGTGAGTATTTGTTACATATTATAATATAAAAACTATTAGAGAAGCTGATACGTTTTAGAATTGTTTTTAGTTTCTAAAAACTTGACAAACGAATCCACAATCATCCGTGACCGTAGACGTTAATTTGTTGGTCTTGTGTTCAGCGCTATTAGCGTGTCAACTTTGTCGATGTGAGCAACTTGATTTCTGTTACATTTCGTAATGAACATGTCAAATCACTTTGTCAACGAAGCGGAAGATACATCCATTAGTCATAAACGACCCGCGCGGCCATTATGGCGTTATGTTGTGGCGTTTCGTTGACAGTTCCCACGTAGTTGTGCTCGTGAAATGTAAAATGAAATGGTGACCCGTTACTTGTGGTCGCCGTCGACACTGTCCACCACGAGAGGTGTAACGACGCGCGATTCTTAGCTTTTGTCAACTACAATAACAATGTCGACGGTTAAGAAAGAATAATGTCAAATTTTATATTTAAAGTTTTTTTTTTGACTTGGCCTACGCCGGGCCGCTTGAGATATATTGTGTGTGTATTTGTATATTATATCATAATTTCCGCTTGTTCCTTTAATATATTTTTTCTTTCTTTCGTTTTGACTCTTGGACTTCTTTAGTGTTTCGGTACCAAATCTAAACTATTTTCGCTTTCTATCGCTCTGCTTGTGATGGATGCCATGCTTAAAAGTACGACACTTTATATGGCTGACATAATAGTACCTAGTTACCTCGTGACGGATTTGCGGAGAACGTTACAGTTACGTTTGCGTTAACCGTTTGTAATGCTTCTTGCTCCTGTGGGAAATTATTATAATAAATCATTGCTGATGTTTAAGTTATAATATTTTTGTGGGATCTTATTATCTGTCTACCGATCCACACTCGTGGTTCGAATGGTCCACTCCGCAATGGTCAGCGTGATTAAGGAGGAGAGGAGACATTCTGAAAGGTGTGGCCCGTGTATTGCATTGGTTTATAATAATTTACGAGTGTCTACTATAGAATCATTTTGTTATGAGTTTTTTATTAGGGTTTTATACAAACATTGGCTAATACGTTCATCTGTAATACACAAAAAATAAGCTAATCTGGTATCCTCCACCTCCAATGAGTGAGAACAAACTCACCAGAACAATCACCATCATCGACATTGTTTGACAATCTGACTTCTCTACATGGTCGTCGAACTGTTGATTTTTACAATTTATTTCTGAAAAATAATAATTCCTATGAAAAGGTGTTTTAGATTTTGTCGTATTTAGTATTCGCTTCAGTTTTTAATGTAGCATGTCTCTCATGACATCTGTTTGTCGTCCTCGCGAGAAATGTACACCTTTGCGACGTCATCACCACTCTGACGCACAACCTACATTTTTAGCTACCCGGCCTCAGTAATTGACAAGACGCGAATCTCAAGATGCACGGACAGTCGTCGATGGGTGGCAATCAATCCGTTTAATTGACGCATACTGATTATATGCGCTACGCTACGGTCTAACCTAACCTATTAAACAGCTTTGGCGTAAATAAGATTTTTTATTTTTCATGATCAGGGCAGAGGACGGGGGTCTTCTCCCGGTAATTTAAACATTTCTGCAGCAGCTCTGATATTTAAAATTCATTAATCAGATAGATACCCCGTCAGGGATGTCCCGGTAATGTGATAAACGCGAAATGCTCCTCCGAACGCCGCGGTGACCCGGTGGGTGGGTACTCTTTCTATGTGAAAAAGTGAAATTTGTACCTGACCACCGGATCATGCGGTCACCTTCCTAATTAGTCCAATGTGAACAGTAACATTGATACGCTCCATTTCAAGATGGTAGTATTTTTAGGGCCGCAGTGCTTCTTCCCAGGATTAACTGTAGTTCTATACCACCTATCAAAGGCCTATAAAGCTAAACTTAATAAACGGCTATATTGTGATTGGACTATGGCTAGCCAATCTATTTCCACAAGCAAAAAGTTAACATTCGCGCCGACGGCTAGTCCACAGTGGCCAATCAGTCTCGTTTAATTGACACACATGCGCTCGAATTCGGCGCGTTACCGTTAATGCCGCGTCCGTCCGGTTGGCGAGCGATTTATTTGCGACGTAATCGGGTCTTACGGTAAACCCGATGCCGGGCTTGCACCGCGCCGTCATATGTGTCTGGGACGCCTTCTGTGTGTCTATCGGTCGAATTGGGATAATTTTAAAATGCTATGCGGCTAGCTGTTAGGTTGAGGTGGGCCACTTGAACTAGAGATCCTGGAACCTCTACGTGCGTCGGGTAGCTGCTGAGGTGGTTTTGGTGGATAGAAACATAACCCGATCTATTCCCCAAGAGATCCGATATCTGAGAAGATTTTCCCCTCAAATCAAAAAAGGCCAATACTTGAACTAAACATGGTACGAAGCACCATTTCTATTTTCTTGTGTTCCAAATCAATATTTGCATTGAATAATCTTGACAACAGGTAATATCTGTCTTTACCAACAATACTCAGTTTTAATTTGTTATAGTCAATGGTCACACAGACAGGTTATAATAATCAAAGACTATTCAAAAGTCTATTCAATGTATAGAAAATGACAGTCTGTGACAGATGCATGATGATAGGATGCCTATTCTGTTATATATTGTTTTATTTGCTTTCATCATCATCAAATTATAACCATCCCACTGCTGAGCTCGGGTCTCCTATCAGAATGAGAAAGGTCAGGCTATAGTCCACCACGCTCGTCATGTGCAGATTGGTAGACTTCACACACCTTCCCAGAAAATTACAGAAAACTTTCAGATGTGTATATATCCTCAATGTGAAAGCAAGTAATAATTAATTTCTAATACGTACATCATTTCGAAAAATCTGGTGTCTGCGGCGTTACAACCCCAGACTCCCAGCGTGAGAGTTTGGAATTACTTTTTTAATGTTGAAAGAAAAGAAAGGAAGAATACTTCAGGAATGTAGTTAAATTTTGCAAGGCAATCTTTGCGAGACTTCGGTCAAAGTTAGCGCGAACAAAACAGCGGTCACAAGTTGTACAAATATCTTAAAAGACACGCACCTGTAACGCGGTGGTACCCGGTTCCCGTACACGGTTCAAATGCCTCCAGTCGAGTGCTCGACGCGACGGCATCGATACCTTCCGGATGCTGCAGTACATAGACAGCTAATAAGATTACGTCCTCGGGAATTATTGCACTGGACCGTGGCGTAGGGCTGCACAAGGTGTAGTTTTAAAATGGTATCGAGATGTGCGATATAACGTGATGCACGGAATGCTCGTTTAATAACCTCCTTTCCCTGGATTTATTCTAAAATATTACGGGTGCATTCAAGTAGCACGTACAAGCAGCTACAATTTTTGGTATTTTTTGGGTTAATATTTTAATAATGAATTAAGTAATATAATTCATATTATTCTTGATGTATTTCAATAAAATTTAATATAAAAATAAAATAGATCTGATATAAAAAAAATTTAGTACCTATTTGATTTCATGTCTTATCTAAAGATACATTTCTTAAAAGGTAAATTCTTTAAACCGATTAAAAATATTTATTATAATATATAAGTATATGGCGCCCCGCGGCTTATGTAGATCATAACCGATCAACGAAGTTAAGCAACGTCGAGCACGGTCGGAAGTTGGATGGGTGACCCCCTAGTGGCTAAATTTCACGCGCGCTACCGTGCTTCGCATTGGAGCAGCGCAGTGAAGTATGCTGTAGATCTTCTTGTAGGTTGTGGAAAAAGTCCCGTGCCCAGCAGTGGGACATAAAAATGGTAGGAGCCATAATATATGAGTGGCTAACGAAGATATAGTCCATTAGATCAAACATAACTACTGCCCATGGACATTATTATCTGAGTCCATTGCTGGGATCACGTTGGAACGTATAAATGTTCCTCCCACCCTTTTACCATAAGCTTCAAACCAGAACACGATAGTTTTCAACGCTCATAAGGCAAACATATGATTAGCGGTTGTAGCTCCGGAATGAAATCAAGAAGACTTTTACTTTTAAAAATGACAATTGTAAATTAAGATTATGTAAGTTTACGTAATCATACGAGAGTCATGCACACTCCTGGCGAATAGCTCGAGACCCTGTTAAAATTCCTTCGTGGCTAACAATGTGCACAGTGCCCCAGTTCGTCGAGCGATCGATCTAAATTAGTTCCATACATTGTGTGCTGCTCTTCTGGCCGAGACGTTTTCTTGTTCCAAGACGAGACGAAGACAATGGACGATTGAATTTTTTAACACTTTAAATGTGCGCGCCGTATACTGAAGTTGTTTGATTAACGATTGATGAATATTATGCTAGTTGACTGAGTTTTTTAAATGCAAGTTATGCTAGCGAGTTATATACGTAAGAAGCCATTTGATAACTTTGTTCAATATTTCAGTTAAGATTTTAATTGTTTCTTTTTTTTATAACCTAACCTAACGATAAGGTTGACGGGCCACCTAATCCGAAGTGGTCGCCTATGGAAATTTGCATCACCAGAGGAGTCGCCAATGCATCGCCGGCTTTGAAGGAGAATTCTTTTTGCAACTTTTTTGGAGAACCCCATGCCATGTTTCCCATGTATGTTACGTGAAAATTCATTTTGCCATACAGACCCTATGAGGTGTTCCTGTATGACAATGCTACGTAAATGCAATATTCCCGACTTTTATCTCACAGGAGGCGATTAAATCTTTGAGGCGTTGATTGAGGTAAATATGGATGATGAAGGTTGAATGTTTCTGAACATCTTTTGGGTAGAAATCATTATATACATCCGTATGATTTGAAATATCCCTTCGCAAAAAAGCGGCATAAGAAATAAAAAAAAATAAAAGCCGCAGATAGTTGAGCTTCATTAGGGGCATCACAAGATGTAGATTCCGGTAGCGGTCGTTAATACTATATAGAGATAGAATCCGCTGATAGGCAGTCAATAAAGTAGAAAGCGAAGCTGCCACATCCAAGGCACATATATCAATCCGGCAAACGGAAGCACACGCTTCTTTCATAACCGCGCGTCGTATATACTTGTGTGTGATTGCTCTTCTATTCGCCGTTTCCTCGCTTGCTTCCCGTCGACGTTTTTTGCCATTTGAGTAAAAATGCACTTAATGTCGCTAGTTAACCTTTAGTGAGAACAAATGTACCCACCCCCGGCGCCGTCGCTGATTGCGGAAGTGTTTACGTTCACCCCGCCTCGTTCTTTACATTAACGTGTTGTTATCTTTGTAATCTGTTATGGTTGTAAGTCGTAATGTTTAAGGATGCCCGCCGATACCTTTGTCTCTGTGTTTACGCGCGTGCTCCGTTGTTCTCTGACCCCGTACGTCCTTCTCTTAATGTCCACTTAAGTGTTAAGCGTCACAAGATCGCAATCGTCGCAATTTATTCAGCTCGTATGCATTTTTATTGTCGTATTCAATTATAAACGCACGCTATCTCTTCCCGGTCGTAATTTACTCGCGCGGTTGTTTTAACCAAGATATTTCTAGGCGATTCATTTGAAAAAATTTAATTCACGTGCAATTGAAAGTTGTGTTGTGTTGTGATCTCAAAGCGGAGCGTGAGGATAATCTTAAAATAATTAGTCATGCTTTCGGTTAGCAGAAGCGGCGAAGCGTAGTATCATGTTTGGGTGCTTGCACGATTGCCGGCGCCGGCGCATGCGTCGAGTGCGTTGGCGACCCAATTGCGCGCTGCGCGGGCGTCGCTCGGCCCCGCCGCGCTCACTTTGTTACACTGCAATTATTGTATCGTAGTGCACAAATCCTGATCCACGACTTGAATTACGATTTACTCGTGTTTCTCCAATGTTAGTTATAAATTTGTCGACGAATAAGATTGTACGCTTGTGAAATTATATCTAATTGACGCGATCACATTGTTCCCTCTCGTGAATGTTTGCTACGTTTTAATTATTCAGCTGAATTGTGTCTAAGACTTGTAAAGGATATAGCAAATTAATTTAGAAAGGTAAATTCGTGAACGCAGATTAATTGAACGATCACTCTGTGTCTGTACTGAGATATAATTAACCGTTACAGATATGAGTGATTGCAACACCGGCCCGCAGTGGTAGTTCGATCGTCGGTGCAGTTGTTAGCGCAAGGACGCGGGCGTCACGTTGGCGGCGACGGGGTGGTCACGATCGCCTTTCGACTCCCGATCACGATCAGCGCCTGTTTACACGTCCCGACGTCGAACCTGTCCATCACATCGAAGTACGCATTGTAATTTGCACACCGACTGATTACACGACGTGAATAGTTTTTTTCCGCTAAGTCGTGCCGTGAACCGGCCACAGCAACTTTCGACCGTTTATGCAACCCGATCGCGATAAGCGGGCGCCGAGGTGCCAAGGTTACGACTAAAGCCCTAATTGATACACAGACGTGTCTGTCGGCCGCAAGTCGACGCCCGTAAATAACAATGCAACTGCTTTGGCTATAATTAAAATGTGTGTCCCAATTAATTTGATATGATCTGTGCTGACGAAATGCTGCGGTTTGGTCCGTTCGTGCACCGAACGTACGCGCTACTCGCGATAAATGTTATCGATAAGGCATCGATCCTGTTGTTAACGTTCGATTCGAATGCGAATGTTATCCGAATACTTGTCTCTGCGGAGTGCGTTGGTATCGCGATGAGAAACGAGAGCGTGCAATGTACACTACGGTAAATCCAATTAAATTCGTTTCCTGAACTTCTTTCGGCTAAACTGTATTTAACTTGTAACTAATACATTTATCCGATTTAATTAAACAGAAGCTTGGTTATGTGTCATAAAGACGGGAACAATTTTTCAGATCACGTATAGTGTCATATTCAATGTAAGTTACATACAAATCAGTAATAGCCTAATGGTATTCTTCAGAATGCAGGCTTTAATTTTGTCAAATTTAATCATAATTGTTTCACTGCTTTAGTTATGAAAAGATAACAAACAAACAGAATTACTTTCGCATTTGTAAGTATTAGTATGGATTATAAGAAATGGGGAGCGGTCTTACGCCATATTGGCAGTAAATTTATTTTTTATGCTTGTAAAGTAGCAAACGAACATGCTGGCCATCTGATGTTAAGTGGTCACCACAACCCATGGGCACCCACATCCAACCTCAAACAAAACCGAAGTTCCGTTTGAGATTTTTGGATATCGAAATATTATGTTATATCAGTATATCAATATAAATGACGTCATGGCGTTTCATACAGCTGTTTTTGGTTTACTCTGTCAATGGTGTCACTAAAATATTAACCTTTGCTGTATGCTATATCGCCTTATAATGAAACGAATATTTGTGTGAACGTAAAATAATAATATCAATGTGTGTTGCATTGGATATTTCTCTTTCCTGGTGCATGTGAATATAATTATAATTGAAATTCCTGTAATTTAGTCCAATCAAGAAGGATGTACTGTGCTTTACAGTCGTTTCCTTCCTTATTTACAAATAATAACTCGTGACAAGTTGGTAAACAAGCTGAAGTACAACCGTTTGGTCGATTATACCTTTGTGAAATCCTTGTTTTTTTTTTATGTCTTAACCTAGCGATAAGGTAGACGGGCCACCTGATGGAAAATGGTCACCGTCGCCTATGGACACTTGCAACACCAGAGGAGTCACCAATGCATCGCCGGCTTTGAAGTAGAGTTCTTTTTGCACCCTTTTTGTTGGATCCACCCATCACGGATGGACATTAAAAAAAACATCTATATTAGGTTTTATTGATACTAGATTCCTTAGTGTGGGCTATCTACATAAACCTTCACATTTCTCTTTTAAGTGGTCCAAGCTTAACATTCTTTCGCGACCATGACTCGCTTTTTGCTGCAAAAAGCTGTGCATCGCAGTTCGCCGCACAGTTTTCTTTGGCATATCAATCATTTGGACGTAACGCCTGACAACTTGGAGGTACTCTATTCAGGAGGTCCGACGCTCCTTGCGCCTTTTGATACAGTTGTGTCTCCTTTTGCGTTTTTTGCAACGAATAGATTGGCTGGAAATGTATGTAGAGCTCGCGTTGTCACTTCATAATGGCAGTGGAAGCAATTGATGGTAGGTCGATTCTAATAATCTAAGTTGAAAAATGTTATATCAGAAGAACACGTCGTCCTATTAAATATAATCGTAGACGTTAACAACGTAGATGGCGCCGAGCGTAATAATAACGAACCGCATTCTTATTTTGAACACACGACTTACTATCAAAACAATGTAGTAACGACATTGTTAGTTTCACGCCGCGTCAAGTCTTGGGAAAGATGGCCCGGAGCACAGTCGGGTTTTACGAACCGCGTCTATGTGATTCGACGAGACTGTGCATCAGAACAGTGAGTACAATTGAACAGTCAATTATGTTATGGATAGCACAGTCCTTGACCGGCATTAACCTAGATTGTGCAAGCGATCGATATCACGCCGTGTCGAATCGAAATCGAATCGGCCCACTTGGCTTCCCCGTGACAATTGATTCGGCTCATTGCGAAATTCGGCCCTTCAACAATTATGATTGATTATAATCGTACGTCTATTGTACGCACGAGCAACGGTAGATCAATTAAACACACTTTGTGCTGATAACAAACAATGAAGCGCAATCGATTAGGTGAAGGATACGGAGTCAACTACGTACATGGATGTTGATGTACAAAGGGATACCAATTATTTGATTGTCGTTGAGGAATATACACGTATATGATTTGCATTTACCATGCTTAAACATGAATTTGTATATTTGTGGAGACTTCCTATTTCAACTAACTTAGGAAACTTAGGACCTTCACTGTGAATATAAAAATATTAATGTGTGTTAACTTCTCCATCCAGGATTGATATATTTTAATTGCCAATGATTATGTACCTTTCTTCCTAATTTACCTATTACCATCAAGACATAATTGCTGTTATTTAATCGATAATTATTTTCTTTTTAAGCTTTTTAATATATTTTTATTTCCAAAGTCAATTTACAAATGTAGTCTGACTTTTTATTGTTGTAATAATTTCAACGCTCCGTGGGATTTTACGAATCCGTTATTCTATTATCAGCCACAATGAAATTGTTCTTCTTTAAAAGAAGCTAAACGAATTGTTTGTACAACACTGATTGTTGGCCTAGTTGTCCTCCGTCTGTTCTATCAGCTGTTAATTCGTATATATTAGTCGTTATTGGCTGTTGGGTCAATATGCTACAGAGCTATTTGGTTCTATAGGGTCATGGGGATACATTTAAATTAGCCTTTTTGCCGTCTTGCTGTAACTCTCATAAATTGTCTCCAACCCTTTATTTATGTTCCACTGTTGGATACGGGTCTAGAGCATACTCCACCACGCTGCTCCAATGCGGATTGATGGAGATATGGGTTAGTGGTCAAACCTGTGTTGAATATTTATAAACCGCCCACAAGGCCTCCGACAAGGTTTAACGATTGCCGTCCAATGATAATAACCGGGACCGAAAGCTTTGTTCCCTCCGTAGCACGGGAGCGCGCATGAAATTTAGCCACTAGCGGTCACCCATCCAACTCCTGATCACACCCGACGTTGCCTTTGATCGGTTACGATCTACGCAAGCCGCGGAGTTGTGCGCGCTTCACCGCTCAGAAATAATTATTCAACAATTAAATATTATTTCAGCGAATAAAGGCACTGCATCTCCGGCTTCTCTTACTTTTATTCAGGTTTCCACTTCGGGCCCTGTCATCATCTCCAGAGAAACTACCCTCCTCTTCGGCACCTACCCTCGTCTTTATTATATCAAATTAAATCTTCTACCGTTTGAATTGCTTTTATGACAGGAATCAGGAAATGAGGTCACAGGTTATTGAATATAATAAACTATCTTATTGGAGAAAGCAATCCAGTGCTGAATTTTCATTATATTAGGCTGTTGTAATCAATATATTTAAAATATATATATCAATGTTTCTACATACATTTTGCTGAACTGATTTATTGTTGAACAAATTAAAATCTTATGCGTAGCATTGAATCTTACTTATGAAAATATTATCAGTTTACTTACGTTATCGGTTACGTGATGAGTAATTCAATTCTTTACGATTTTGTAAAAACTGATAATTCCAAAGAATTTTAATGTCATTAATCATTTCTTTCTTGTTTCAGGTAATTGCTGCAATACTTCCGTTGAGATTCACACAATGCTTCTCCTTGCGTGCTAATGTCCGGTAAAAAACTATTCATAGGTGTTTAGTAACATGGTTTTTGTTACCATTCATTAAATTTTTCTTTTTACGGTATACTTACTTTGAAACAATAATTTATATTATCTTTGAAATCATATCTTGATTCTGGTAGGACTTGACCGTCGAGGGTTTATATCGACATTGGTGACTTTATTTCTGTTTAAAATACAATGTGCTTTTAATTCTTTGTTCTGGTCTTGATGGATGATATAATGGTATTACACACACACAGCACACACACATATGGGCACACTTACAGCAAGACGACAATCATAATCCTCAGGAGTAGTGACGCATCTATGTACAACCTCAGACAGAACTTCAGTTATGTTTGAGGTTCAATGTAGGTGTACATGGGCTGCAGTGATCACTTAACATCAGGTGGCCTGCACTCTCGTTTGCTACTTTTCGAACAAGAAGTCATTCATTCATAAATATTACAATCTTATACACAAGGATCATAAAATAACTTTTCGTAACGATACCAACTATTGGTAGTTCCATCTGGCTTGATTGGCCAGTTGACTCGGTTGATTACTCGTGGAGTAATTAATATACACGATGTTGATGGATGAACATTCCGATTGTTATCTAATATTTTGTTACCTTCGAGAATATAGGAAGTGATTTTGCAATAAACATCACGATCCCGTTGAATATAATAAACAATGTAAAAGTGAATAGTAATAATTTTACGGCCGTAACATGTGTCGATGACAGTGAAGGCTAATAAATTTGGAGTTAGTGTTGAGTGGTCACAGTATTGTATGATGTTTACAAGTCAATAGATAGATAATAAAACACCTAATATTTGCCGCATATACGTTATTACTTCCTAGACTTTAAATTAAACATTGACTATCGGATAATGATTGAAATGAATAAATAACGGTTAAAGTTTTTTACAATCACAAACCAGCGCTGTGTCGTGGATGCTTTGGACATGCACAAAGTAGCAGTCCATAAATACCCAGACCCAAATCAACCATTCTATTTGAGGTCGATTATTGCTCGCTGCATTACTGTACTAGAAAAGTAAGTTAGAACGCCTCCTGTAATTGTCTCTTCCTTACCCACACTTTTTGAACCTTTTGAAATGGTGTAAGGTGTGCTGGTGCTGTGCATGGTTTCAGACCATAAAGGGTAGGGTAAGGGCCATGATAACACATGGTAAAAATATGCTATAAAGGAGAATTTAAAAAGCAGCGAAGTATTATTTCCACATTCTTACATTGCTCAGTTATACCTTCTTAATATAATTCTATTCCTAAGTAGTGATAGTCTAGTGGTTAAGATTACGGCTTTTCACAAATTCGACCGATGCGAATCCCGCGCGCATCTGATTTTTCGAAGTTGTGTGCGTATTAGAAAATGAATTATCAAAACATCGCAAGAAAATCTGCACACCTGAGAGTTGTATGTCAAGTTCTAAAAGGTGTGTGAAGTCCGCCAATCCGCACTTGGCCAGGGTGGCAGACTGTGGCCTCACCCTTCTCATTCTGAGAGCAGACCCGTGCCCAGCCGTGGGACTTTATTAGGTTGATTATGATGATGATGAATTCCTATTCCCTCACATCTGATATCAGAACACGGTATTAAGCGTCAAGTCAAAATCGATTTGCGGTAAGAATGGTTAATTGGAATTATGAAAGGAAAGAGGGCTTAAAATATTTATAGGTCGTTAACGCCTAAAATGAATGAAACTGCATATTTTATTGTTTAGTTTTATTACCTATATTATGTATTTTGATATGAAAGTTGATAAAATTTTATAATTATTGCGACGACTTCCTTTCTGATTTTTTATAAAGGTGAATGAACACGACTGCGGCGCCTCGTGCACTTATAGTTGTAAAAGTTTTTCAAAAGCAATATAATATGGGTATCCAACTATAGTACTGACCAGTGGAATAGCTTTGTGGTACAAATTATTCGCTTCACTTCAGAGCTCCGGGATCAAATATGGGTAAACAGGATTGATTTTCGAAAACATCTGTGTATTAGGGATTAATTATCACTTGCTTAAATTAAATGCTGAAGGAAAACATTGTGAAAAAATATACATGCCTAATAGTTGTTTATGGAGATATGTAAAGTTTACCAATTGCACGTGACTGTATCGGAGATCCCAGTAGTGGGATAATAAAGGGTTTATGTTGATGAAAATAGCATTAGCTCTCAAAGTGTTTTGTACCTTTGTTCACAAAGTGTATGCATTGATCTTAGTTGATTAACTGTTATTGTAATTAATGTACGTCTTTCGGTTGATAGATGGACGCTACGATCGGCCCGCCGCGGAGTCCCGCGTTCGTTCCCGGTAAATAAATGATCTTTTATAAAGTATCCGACGGCGCTTTGCGGAAGTCCAGGGAATGTTGATTAAGATTAGTTGTTGTTTTAGATCTCGCTCTTATTAATAATTTTGCTTCACTTGCGTTTATATAAACAAATTTTAAGCTTCATTTAAAGTTATATTTACGAATAATATTGTTAATAAATGTGGAGACTGCCATATTTATAAAACTGGATTGACATGAAGGAGATCATTGGTTTTTATATAAAAAAATCCTGCCTTATTAGGTAGTTGTTATTACTGCTATATTTTATTATGACGATACCCTAAAAACATATCGACATATCGCACTATATACGCAGGATCCTTTTGAATTCATGTATTTATGGCTATACTATGAGGAATATTTATTTTTATATACCTTCTTTTATTTTTGTTACCTTGAGCTGCACAAATTAAATTATATAAAAGTAACCTTTGCTATAAAGTTATGTTGTTAATTTAACTGTCACCTCTGAATTCATCTTGATATTCTCAAGATTTACAGTGTTTGTACTAAAAA
>DWKL01000420.1:0-19238 GCA_018249415.1 Phareas burnsi | reverse complement strand
TTGTATTCATACGTAATAATTAATTCATATAATAATAATTAATAAATACTTTTAGTCGTACCATTCCAAGTATAAACATCTAATACGCGTACAAGTTTTTTTATAAGAATAAGCGCTATTTTATTTTAATACTCATTTAGATAATATTTTCGTACTTGTACAAATGTCTGATTTTTTAGCAATGCACATTGCTAAGCAACTTGATATATAACATTTGATATCAACCAATAAACATTTAATTTAGACACCGCTACTATAAACATACAGGTCATTTTTACTTGTAAAGTTTTGTTAGCAATTTATTGATCAATATTATAAACGTGTCATAAGGAATAATTAAAATTAAGTCAAATCAAATGTATTAGGTCAATAACTTGACTTGTAGTCGTTTTTGTATAATTTAATTACTCAAAATCTTTAATATTTCTTATGTTGTTTGGTAAAATATATCACCGCTGGACTGTCGTCCATTAATTTTTTTTGATATGAAACTACGAATGTAAATACGATAATACATTCATAAACAACAATTTTATTATGAAATTTCAGAATAATCAATGTTATTAAACAATTATTAATGATTATACTTGGTGTTTTGAGTAGTTCGCATTCTAAGTTTTTTGCCATTGAACATAGTTACATATATAAAAAAAATATATACAATTTACGACAGTAATACACTATTTCTAATCGTAAATAAAAAGGATTACTTTAAATAAAGAAAAACTAAAAAAATACAATATATTATTTGTAACATATTGCATCCATCGCAGAAATATAGTATCTTTATAAATTTATCGATATTAGAAGGGGATAAGCGAGATGTCGTAATTATAATTATATCTTCTGTCGTCGTATTGCATCATATGTTGAAAATATAGGTATATTATTGAACAAATTATTTTATCAATGCACACTCGACCCTAGACATAGATTGAGGAAACAGATATCAACTGAAGGTACCATTCATAAAATAATAATTATAGGAAGTATTACATTTTTTATTTCTATCGCAAGTGATATGTGGTAATAAAATCGATGGCATTACGAACTCACTGCCTTCTAAATGCTAGATAATGAAGATATTAGCCATAAAAATGAGACAATGCTAGTAGTTCTATCAATTTAATAGATTATCATCTTAATAAATAATATTAATAACACAAGTTTAAAGTTACAAGTTTGACCTATCTGTTCAATACAGGCAATATAGATTTAGTGAAGATATTTATTGCGATTAATTTATTTAAATACGAGCACCTGGGTTTGGTTCCACTCTAGTGCGCAGGTTTTGAATTATTTATTTTGAATTTTTCTCAGTTTACTCATACAATGAGCTAGTTAGAGTTATCCTCAAGCTAATGTATACCGTATCTAAACACTAACAAATAACAATCCAACCATAAATCAAATAACAACTGTCAATTTGGTGCAGAGACCAAATTGACAGTTGCTAATGTCAAAATTAGGTATTTGGACAATAAATTGACATTAGACAAATGTCAGTTTAGTCTCAGATATTTATATACGAATTTTATATTACAAGAACATACCTTGATACATAATATAGGTTTTATTGTGAAGTCCTCTAATTTTTTTTTACTTAAAATTCACGGCAACCTCAATTCTGCAATTACCTAGATAAATTAGTATAATAAATGTTAGTAAAAAAATATATTTAGATTTCATTCGAATCCACACGTTAGCTTAGAACATTTTGAAATCACAGACAGATAATTCAATTTTATTTACATATTGCGTATTGTATGACATCACCGTTGCTGGCAGTTACTGAATTTTTATTATTTATGTATCAGCGGACGCTAAGAATGATGAGTTGCCTCGATCTATATGATCTAACTAAAGTGTCAAAGGTGGCGTGGCTATCCGGTTTTCGCTGCACTGGGAATTGAAATATTGCTCTAAGCGTTCTTTATTGTACGTAAAATATCGGTCACGTAACGGTAATCTTCCAGGCGACTTGAACGTATGTAATATTAATGTACAGAAAATAACCCATTTTAGGGCTGCGTATATTAAATGACTGGATTATTATAAGTACTATGTACCGTGCTACTTAATTCTTGTTGTACATTTAAAATTAAAATTGGGTATTGTTTTTAAACTGTACATAGTGTAAACTTTGAGCGGACGTAGGGAAAATGTCTGGCAAAACTATAAATTGATTGTCCCTAATTACCATCGACTGCCCATTTTATACTAACAAAGCAGATGATCGTCACAATATAAAAAGTGGGTATATTCATAATTATAGGTAATCACCCCCTATTTTGTTAAGATACTCTCCTACTGCTTGACATCTTAATGTCAAGTATTGCTGACAATATTAGGGGAGGGGTTGAAGTTGAAAAACTGGGCAAGTCCGAGCCGGTTTTACGCACTGAGGATTCACTATAACCAGACAATGTATGTGTGTTGGTACTTACAAAAACTGTGTTTTCATTTTCATTCAACATCCCGCCAAAGTTAAGTAGTTGATTCATAATATGGAAGTTTAGTTTAATTGCTGCCCTGGGACATGAGACATTTCATAGCCTCACAACCCCAACAATCGGGACGTCCTGGCAAAATTTTGAATTCTGGCATAACTAAAAATGAATCACGCTATGACCATGAGGACACAGCTATTTATGAAATTATAGGTTGAGGATTTTTCAAATTGTTTTAATGCAAAATTTTGAATTCTGGCATAATTAAGAATGCATCACTAGACATGTGAGGACACACAGGTATTTAGGAAATTAAGGCTGAAGCTTTTTCAAACGGTTTCAAGATATCTAAGTTAGAGCATTACTATACGACGCTTTTACTGTTCTGTGAATTAATCATAGTATCATCACGCCGAAATAGACTGTCCTTCGGCGTTACGACACAGTGACTCATTGTCCATAGCAAACATTACGGCGCGCGCATTCGCCTTTTAAGATATATACCTGCGTGCAGCGTAGCTTCGTCAAATAAATAAACAAGAATTACGTATCCAGCGGTTTTTCTCCAACCGCTTAAGTCACTCGTATTGATGTAATTATAAAAATAATAGAATGTATATTCATGGTAGTTCATGGAATCACGTCGAGGTGTGGCACGTTTTATCAAATATCCTGACTATATCTTACTGTATCCCACTTTTCAGTCGCACCTTTATAGGCTAAGTTATCATTATAAACATCGGTAGAATAATAATCATCATAACCATAGTTACAATGATAACTTTCATAACCTTTGTTAGAATTATAATCATCGTGACCATGGCTGTAAAAATAATCATTATAAACATCGTTATTATAATAATCATCATAATCATCGTTGTGATTATAATTATAATAATCATTACTAATACTACGTGTTTTGTTTTTGATAAATTTCTTTTACGCACATGACTGAAATGACATGAAAGAAAATCCTATTGTAAAGTCATTAAGAAAACGAGGCTCGTGTCTTGGATTCGTATCTGTGTTTGTAGCCAGTCAAATATGATACCACTGTTCCATCAATTACTCCAAAGTGCTGGTCGAAACTTTTCGTTATTGCATCTAAGTACCTCTTTAACTTTATAGTATTGGCACGATTGGTGTTACTTCAGCAACAATGTCGCTTACATTGTCGCTAAAAGGTGTAAATACAATAACAATAAATTTGAGCTTGAACCTTGATTCAGGTTAAGTAATGACGACAACAATAAATAACCATTCATTTGTAACGGTTTATCTCTGTGAGTTATGCGTCCAGATCGACGGCACCACGCGAAGCTCTTGCTCAAAAATGATGTAGCGAGCATGCATAAATATATTTCTACTAACTTACTGTACTTTTAACTTGAATCTCTTTGAACAAATAGGATTTCCTGTTATTTGACGCAAGTGTATTGGAGACATATTTTCTTTACACGTTGTCTATATATTAAGAATACTTTAATATTATTGTAGGTAATAACTAATTCGTCTTCAATATCATACGATTGTGATTTTTCATATTTGTATGATAATTTTTGTATTAAATAATGTGTTTACGATTTTATGTGGATGATGATTGTTATTTTATTTTTTATTTTTCTTTATTTACCGATTTGATAGCAGCGATCGCGGTAAGTAAGTAACTAGTGGTAAAATTCCGCCCTCTCATACGGGGAATCTGGGATTCGAATCCTGCACGTATTTTTCGAAATTATGTGCGTATTCGAAATTAATTATCACTTGCTTAACGGTGAAGGAAAACATCGTGGGGAAACCTACGCATTGTCGAAGGTGTGTGAAGTCTATCAATCTGGATTTGGCCATCGTGGAAGACTGTAGCCTACTCTTCTCATTCTGAGAGGAGACCCGTGACCAGCAGTGGGGCAGTAATGGGTTGGTAAACTTCCCACACCATCAATAATTTTACAGAGAACTTTCAGGCTTGCAGGTTTCCTCACGATGGTTTTCTTCACCGTTAAAGCAATTGATAATAGATTTTTAATATTCACATAAATTAGAAAAAACAGAGGTGCGTGCGGAATATGAGCCCCGAACTCACAGTGTGAGACGCCGCAATCTTAACCACTAGGCTATCATTGCGTGTATTGCGTAGGTTAATATGTAGGCTCGGTTCGAAAACTGAAATGAGTTCGGTGAAGTCTGGGAAGACTTATTCAACCATTATTTCAAAAAGCAAATTAAATACACAAGTCACGTACAGTTGTTAATAACGTGAGTTATGAGTCGACCGTTATGAATACACTTTTGTATAAGTGTTATATGACGTACATTTTTTTAATTCTATACAAGATTACTGCACGGCGTAAAAATAGCCTATGTCACGTCCGTGTAACGTTTTCAATCTTTGCGAGTATGTTTCGTCAAAATCGGTTTAGTCGTTTCCAAGATCCCATATAGACATAGACACACAGATAGACATTTTTTAAACGTGATTAGATAAACTAGACATTTTACTATTGTACACGTCATTATCATCGTCGACCCAAAAATGTCCCAGTGTTGGGCACATGACTCCTCTCAGAATGAGAAGGGTCAGGCCATAGTGCATCACGTTGGCCAAGTGCGGATTGGTAGACTTCACACACCATCAAGATCTTTACAGAGAACTCTCAGGTATGAAGGTTTCCTCACGATGTTTTACACTTATGGAGTTAGAATTGGATAGTAATTTGGAAATCACAACACACACACTTAAATATATTTATTTGTATTGAAATCATTACAAGACCAGTGATTAATTGTCACTTCAATGGTAAAGGAAAACATTGGGGAACTTAATGTCAGGGAATTCCCCGTAATGTTTCCAAAGGCGTAAAAAATAATGAAACTTACTTTCCCAATGGTTGATTTTGCCTAAACGTTTCTCATTCTGATGGTTGATTTTGCCTAAACGTTTCTCATTCTGAGAGGAAACCCGGGTTCAGTAGTGGGTTGATGATGATGATTATTCAATAACTGATTCAAAGGTGGTGGAACATAGTTCGACCGGGGAGGTACCGCTGCCGCCTCTAGAATCCGTCGTGAAGCGATATCTGTGTCTCGGTTAAAGAGCTGTGGTTGCCGGGTACACATACAAGCGATGTGACCAGCTCAGTCCTCGGGAGTGGTGATTCATCTACCTACAAACCTTATACTTCAGTCCTGTTTGAAGTTAGATTTGGGTGTCAATGGTCTGCAGTGGCTCAACATCAGGTAGCCTACACGTTAGTTTGCAACTCTTTAAACAAAAAAATAGTTACCGAGGCAGCTGAAACAATTTCTCGCGCAATATTATCTGCATTTTCTTAAAGTCTGTACGAGATAAGGAGCACATTTAACGTGATATTCCAAGAATCAATATGCATGATAATGTAATTAATTTTCCGTCTGGGAATAATATATTATATGCGTATCTACTTCACTAATTCATTAACCCACATAACAAAGTATTGGTGCTTTATGCTATTTGACATTAGAGAGCAATGTCGTATTTTCTCGCGTAGATAACTCTACGATGCAATGTGCGTGGTCCATTTGAATGATATTTAAACATTTTGCATATATATTACGAATTATCTGAATTCCGTAACCGATATACTAAGTTAACCCACGTCGTGGGCGGTCGGAAGTTAAATAGGTGACCGCTAGGGGCAAAATTGTATACGTGCTTTCGCGGTTCGGCACGTTAAGCTGTTGTTTCCGGTTGTTATCATTTGATAAGAGTCATTAAAGTTTGTCGGAGGCCTTGAGGGCGTTTTGAATACATCCGACGCGGGTTGGCCACTACTCTGTATCTCCACTTATACCAGTGAAGTATGCTCCAGGCCTCCTCTATTTGTTGGGAGATACCCGTGCCCAGCAATGGACATAAAAAGGTTGCAGCCATTTCGAAATACTGTATTTTATTTTTGCATTACTGTCTCTTACGTATTTGAAATGGAACATTCAAGATTTTACATTCTCTAATTGAATGAACGAATTGCGACGAAATATTAAACTATTTGTTACATTGTAATTACGTTAGTCGGTTTAGTCCATAAGAATGAACGAATTGCGACGAAATATTAAACTATTTGTTACATTGTAATTACGTTAGTCGGTTTAGTCCATAAGAAAGGCTCACATCTAAAGCTACTTGCAGACACTATAGCGCTACTTGTAACATCGTCAAGATCCCGATCGTATTTAAATTCTACTTAATCATTACTATTCCAAATGAAATATGGGAAAGGATTCCAATGGATTTATAAATCAAATAAATAACATCTAATGAAAAAAAAAAATCCAAAGATAGTTCTAAAATATTCTTCGTATAATTATGTTTGCACATATCTTCAAAAGTTATTGCTACTATTACAAAAGTATTATATCCCTTCTTCATTTATTCATAACTAGACAATGTATTATTGCTTCAAATTAGTTAAGTTTACCTTGACACTACAGACCACTCATATACTCTCAAGAAGATAAATCTTCGCAGCCATGCGTGTGGTCCAGACCTAATTGAGGTTCCAACATTTGGTATAAATATCACTTAGAAAATATTACAATGCTGGGCTCGGTTGATTTACTATTTGTTTATACTGATTAAGGCCAGCGCATCTAACGACAACGCGTCTATAAAATACTTAGATTATTGCACAGTTTAATAAACGGAATGCTTTAAGCGTCGTCTTATTTCCTGGTCATCTCTAACTAGTTATGATTTTATTGCATAGTCGAGTTTATTTACATACGTATTTATATTGGTGTCAATTTACGGAATAACGCGCAAGAAGCCAGCTATTCAATTACACATCTTCATTGTTTTAATGTCGTCGTCTAATTGAGAAACGAGCGTCGAGCTAAAAACGACACACCGCAAAAAATATAACTGCTGATTGTATGCATTAATACGAGAATTAGATATTTGATTCACTGTTACACTTTATGATGGAGCAGGTTTTATTCGGTACGATTTAATGGTTAAACATACATTTTGTCTCGCTTCGTTGATGTTCCTTTTTTGTTAATTACGATGATTAATATTAATATTACTTTAATGTTCGCATGAAGATTTGCTACCGGTTATATTTGATATTTTTGTGTTATTACGTTGCGTATTCCTCGGGGAGATATTAAATCTTCGTAATAAAATGTAAGTTTCTCATATATTAAATTGAGAAAAGTAACCTCTATGTAGATTGTAATACCGTGAGAATATTTTAATTTAACAATGTTATTTTGTTGTGGTCTTGTAAATATTTAAACAGTTATGAACATATGAGAACATAGTGCCATAAACTCGATCTAAACAATATATACAACGCGATATTCCTATATTTCGTTTTGTTTTAAAAAAGAATCGTTAGGAGTTCCGTACACAAGGCGATTGTAGAGCGCTTTGTAACAAAAATGTTGTCGTTGCGTCTTGTGTGCGGAACGTTCTCGTTCGTCTCAACGTTCGTAAACAATTTTTCATGAATTTATATTTTAAAATAAAATAATCTTCTTTTTTTACATACTTTTAGAAACCAATAAACTACCACAGCTTCGCTAGCTATCTCTTTTTTATTGCGAAACGGAGAAAGAAACTCCGTAACACACATCCTTTCCAATAAAAATGTTATTTACAAATAATATCTTATTTAATGAAGCAGTGGATCCGCAGCTATTTCGGACCACTCTTTCTTATCTAAGTCATTAAAAAAGCATATTAAAAAATATGCTTTTTTAAAATAGAGTTTGTTTAATGACTTGTTTGAAAATGTTATCAGAAAATGTGATATGATTTGGTATTTTATTTCAGTAGAAAATGCGTCATCAAATATTTTCATTAACATAATTCTCAATTTATTTGGAAAACGCATTTAATAAATATGTAGTCAATTTATTGAATATCACAAATCTTAAAATAATTGTTATATCTTTAGGTGTTATTGTAACAATCTCGATTGCAACAGCGATAATTGTAGTTATGTTTGTCGAATGGCTAAGTAGGTACGTAATGTCTATAATAAAAGTATTAACTATTATATCACTTCCACTCGTTAGACCATCCATACCTGTTAGATTACAAAGTGCAGTGTTGTTTATCATAGGTTAAAACAAAGATTCGAACGACATCAATACGATAGTGGAACGTAATAAATGTTTACATTAAAATATATACAATTGTACTAGGAAATATTTAATTTTATTAATGTTTATAATATGACATTTATTGATCTGATCTCACTTGTTAGTTCAAGTGAAGTGGCGATGAGCGCTGTCGGCCCTTGGCTATTCGCTAATTTCCATAAAAAGTATTTTATAGTAGGATATACTATTGTGATTGCAGTAGCGGAGTTTTTCTTAAGTAAATGAAGTCGTAAGGTAAGGATCGTAGATGAGGTCGGATTCCAGCATTTCAATTAAGACATATAATCTGTCACCTGTGAACCTGTGTAATGTTGCATCCTATAGGATATAGATACTTTAAAGATATACATGTAATATGAAACGTATACAAATTGTCATATTGCCCGCTACACTTTTTGAAATGTTTAGTAAGAAAGAAAGAAAATATATTTATTCATATAATGTATAACAATGAAATACAAATATTTTTTTAAAACTAACATACAGTACATATATGTAAAGAACTTAAACACTAAAAAAGAAAAATATTGATGATGTATAATGCTTGGGCTTATCTATGTATATTAATATATGTTTCGATAAAACGCTAAAAGGATCTTCACTTATGAATTTTCATTTGCATTTTTATTAATTTTTATAAACATTTTAACATTAAACATTTTTGTGCGTCATTGTTAATTAACACATCACATAATGTGACTGTATTTTATATTTGGAATTATATGTTTGTTTATGTTTCGATATACAATTTGCCATAATAAATTAATGTTTATGATTGATGGTACACCATGGAATTTGAATTCACTCTTTGGAGTTCTCAGTTTATTGAGTACCGACAAAAAAATGTAAATAAATGTCAATGTAATTCGTGTCGCTAGAGCGAGGAGCTCCGCTCGCAGCTGGAGAGCGAGCAGCACTACTGCGTGGTGTACCGCACGCAGGCGGGCGAGGCGCGCGCGCAGCTGGAGGACAGCTCGCGCGCCGCTCGCGACCTGGAGCAGGAGCGCGCCAGCCTCATGCACCAGCTGCAGCTCGCGATCGCGCGCGCCGACTCCGAGGCTATCGCCAGGTACGTTTGCTTTATGTGTCGTGGAACTTTTGAAGTTGGTTGGTTTTATAGGTGGTAGAACTGTAGTTCCGCCGTGAAGCAATTCTTGTTTCGGTTAGAGAGGTGCGGTTAACGGATACACTTGCAAGCGAGGCGACCATCTTCGATCTTAGATAGGAGTTTAGTCTTGTTTGAGGTTAGATGTGGCACGATGTCCATGGGCTGCAGTGATCACTTAATATCAGGTGGCCTGCATGCTCGTTTGCTACTCTTCAAACATAAAAAAAAGAAAGTATATTCTTTGTTTATTTTTATTGTTTGTCGAGTTTGTGTACTAAAACCTGAATATTTTGCATTCTGAGAGAATTACGTGCTCAACAGTAAATGTGATGGGTTGATAAAAACAAGAAAGTAATACATATATGACATATGTGTTCGCAGGTCGATAGCGGAGGAGACGGTGGGCGAGCTGGAGAAGGAGAAGACGATGAAAGAGCTGGAGATGCGAGACGCGCTGGCAGCGCACCGTAGCGAGCTGGTGGCGCGCGACGCGCTGCTGCAGCAACTCCGCGACCGTGACCACGAAAACCGAGCCACCATCGACCTGCAACGGAAGGTAACTATTATCCGATAACTTTCAGACTCAACTGTTTCCACATTCACAATTTTTCGGTGGCGTGCTCTGTTAGATCTATTTTGGATAGATCAAGCTCTGGCATATAGTATTTAATAGTAAAGTGCTACAATTTTTTAAAAATTACCCTCGCTTTTCTCCGTAACTCGAAAAGTAGTAGAACAGAGGCCTGTAATTTTAAAAACAAAAAAACATAATTAGTATTCGTGATTCGTCTCCGTAGGCAACACCTCTAGGACTATTCTTGCCAAGCGTGATAGGCTTCACGATTTGGTTCTGAAGGGCAGCAATCGTGGCCGGCCGGCCGACAAAGGGTGGCCGACCTCAGGAAGGTCTTCATTCGTATTTGGGGCTGATTACAGTTGTCCATGGGTGGCAGTAATCACTCACTAAGTGGAATGTATGTTCGTTTTGTGTGTTCGAGTAAGAACAATGTACTATAAAATAATAAAAAGATAACAAAAAGTGCTTGTCATCTTGAGTAGTTATCGATAAAAAGAAGTGAACTGAAGCAGTAATAGCATGGTGGTAAGGTTTCAGCCTCGCAAACTAGGCGTACGAGTCCAAGACACCATTACGAAGTTATGTACATATTAAAAATTAATTATGATAATTAGTTAAGTTCCATTAATGATGATGATAAATCATCGTGAGGAAACTGACATTTCTGGGAGTTCTTCATAAAGCTCTTAAAGATGTGTAAAGTCTACCAATTGCCCTTGAACAGCCTGGTGGCATAAGGCCTAGTTCATCTTATTCTGAGATGAATCCCATACTCAGCACTTGGACAGTAATCAGAGAGTTTTGTGGTTGCCGGGTACACTTGTAGCGAGGCGATCATCTTAGTCTTCAGGAGTAGTAACGCGTCTGTATACAACCTTAGATAGGGCTTCAGTCCTGTTTCAAGTTAAGTGTAGATGTCTATAGGCTGCAGAGACCACTTTAACATCAGGCGATTTGCTCACTCGTTTTCTACCTTTACATAATGAAGAAAGATTTTCATAAACATTTGTATTGTTTTTTACTCAGGAGGTAGACGAGTTGCGGCGAAGCGGCACGGCGCTGGCGGAGCGCGTGGCCACGCTACAGCGGCTGCAGGATGACGTGGACCGTCTCACCAAGAAGCTCAACTCCGAGATCATGCTGAAGCAGCAGGCGGTCAACAAGCTCGCCGAGATCATGAACAGGTCAGCACTACACCATGCACGTTTTTTTAAATAAGGAATAACAAACAGCCGAAAAATCAATGCTATGTTTTTTATTTGTAACCAGAAATGAAAGCCTCTATAGCGTGTCTAAATCTATTCAGTGGCTCTTGAGTCAACACTTTGAGTGCGGCAAACGCACCTGTCGTGTGTTACTGTCCGATCCACCCGTGCGGCTAGCACGCATACGGTGTTGTGTGCCGCCGTACTGGAACACGCCTGTTGTGTTGCACGCCGCACGGGTGGATCGTTTCGAATATTAGCCGCCGCAGTCAACGTGTTAGCACCTTAAAGTTTGGTTTTCCTGGAAATGTCCATACAATACATATACTTTTGAGAGGGTCAAGTTTTACAGCAAATTGCTAAAAATATTAAAATGCCATTGTATCGTTTCAAGTGGATTGACTTGAAGGAAAACGGAATACTGTACGATTATTGTTGATTTGAAAACCCAAGAAGGTGGGAAATTAAGTTATAATTTAATGTTTTGGGTTCTTTTCTCTGTACAGAAAGGACATGAACCCGGCGACGGCAAAGAATAAGAGCAAGATGTCTGTGCGCAAAGACAAGGACTACCGCAAGCTGCAGCAGGAGTTGACGCGCGAAAAGGAGAAGTCTGACCAGCATATCGCCAAGCTGCAACGTGACCTGCAGGACTCCCAGCAACAGCTGGTCGAGGAGCAGCAGACCAGGCTACGGCTCGCCATGGAGGTGAATTTGCGTTTTCATGCTATAATATTATATTTTTTCATTCCTTGGAGTGTAATAGCTATGTTCATTAACATCACTTACAAAAACACCCGAGTCCAAAAAATACATCATCGTTCATCACTTAGATGTCTTCCCTATCGCTAGTTGAACTTGAAACCGTGACAAAACAGAATGATTATGTCTGTGACGCGCGGGCTGTTAATTTCAATTAGTACAAATATCAAGAATACAATACTGTATGATGATCGATCGTAGTGCAAATTCAGAGGCTTTGAGATGGCTTCCGTTGGAGCGACGATTCGAAATTTGATTTCCGAGACGATAGCGCTCGTTTTGGTACAGACGACTTATTATTTTTTAAATTTCGTTTGAAGGTGGACAGCAAGGACGCTGAAATCGAGCAACTGAAAGAGAAGCTCGCGGCGCTGACGAGCGAGACAGCCTCGCAGTCGTCGGCGGACGCGGAGGACGGCGAAACGGAGCAGACGCTCGAGGGCTGGCTGTCCGTGCCATTCAAGCAGAACATCCGCCGCCACGGCTGGAAGAAGCAGTACGTCGTCGTCTCTTCCAAGAAGATCATCTTCTACAACAGCGAGAGCGACAAACAGAACACCACGGATCCCGTCATGATTCTTGATTTGAGGTTAGCATTTTTCATGTTTATATGACTGACATATTTTTATTTTTTTCATAATTTGTCTTGAATCGACAGATAACGAAAGTACCGACAGATTATGTTTATATAAAAAATAATCTGTCGGTACCTTTAAAATAAATAATGTTTTTAAGGTCACATTCTTATTTTAACGATACAAATAAGTTTAATAATGTAACGAAAATAATGATTTGTATCGAAAACGAGCAGGTATGGTTATCAACAGCACACGTTTGTTGCGATTCATTTGCCTGCTTGACAAATCTTTTATGGGCGATATAAATAAATTATTTGATAATTTACATGAAGTATCTAATTATTTCCTGTCATTACAAAAGTAGCAGCGCAGCTCTTGCAGTTGCAGCGACAATAAATTACAATATTATTATTCACCTATTTATAGCTATATAGATATAAATTATTTTGATACCACAAACAGATACATAAAGATTGTGTAGGTAATATTTATTGTTTTTGCTTTTAAAACGTGCATTATGCGAGTTGTCCGCTCGTTGCAGCAAGGTGTTCCACGTGCGCTCCGTGACGCAGGGCGACGTGATCCGCGCGGACGCGAAGGACATTCCGCGCATCTTCCAGCTGCTGTACGCGGGAGAGGGCGAGGCGCGCCGCCCCGGCGACCAGCCGGACGCGCCCGCTGACGCGCCTGACCACGCTGGTATGTTTTTATGAAAAAAAATCAATATAAAATTATCACAAATCATCCTATCATTCCCACCCATTTTCTTATTCACGCGGTTAGAATGTGGAATTGACTTTCGATTAGTATCTGTTCTTGTGAGACAATCACTTTATGCAAAAGAAGTGTCTAATAGCCGTTACTTGTTACTTTCATACATATACATACGTATTTATGTATCTATATAGATATATAAATACGTATGGATAATGTGTTATGCTTTTTGCAAATCCATATAAAATAAAACTTGCCAAGTCTTTAATTAAAAGTCGTTGACTGGTCTTCATTGTACTTTGATTAATTTTTGTTTACTGATTGTGGCTGAATTTTAATTAAAATTATTGTCTAACTATTATCTTGTTAAATTACAATTTACTTATTCCTTTCTTTTTAGTTTTGTGCACGTACACCACCACCACTTTCATATCTGTCATATTTTTAATTCCACACCACACGGTTGTCTGGAAGAAAAAAAGAAGACCTTTGTACTTCTTTGTTTTTCTAGTCTGTTGTTTTTGTTCGTCTCTTATGGTGTTCAAAAAGGAATATTCACAACAAAAATAATAATAGAAGTCTTGTCGACTGATCACCGCCGTACTTCAATCAAAAGTGACGTGAACTGACCGTCGCTGTGTGCACGTTCCAGGCAACACGGTGCAGCACAAGGGACACGACCTGGTGAGCATCACGTACCACATCCCCACGGCGTGCGAGGTGTGCTCGCGCCCCATGTGGCACATGTTCCGTCCGCCGCACGCCTACGAGTGCCGCCGTTAGTATTGCACACCGCACTGTGCTTTGTTATCATTTGCTTATTTACTGCGTACACGTTGGCGTTTCGTCACAAAAATTACAGATTTTCGACGCATATTTTTTTTTGTCATAGTTAACTGCGTGAGCTTTACACTGTAGTAGCATACATTGCATTAAACATATGTTAACATATTACGTGCCGTCTCAGTTGTATGGAACAATAAAGAGTATTATTTTATTATTAAATTGTGGACACATTATTATTGCTTCTACGTTTTATGTCACCACTTAAGTAGTGTGAGTGTATAGATTTTGTTGATCATTTTGTATTCGCACTTTTTGATATTCAATTGCATTTATATGCCACTGTCACGCGACTTATTTGTGTGTGCATTTACAAGTAAATTGGCTGCAATCTTTTTATGTTTCACTACCTGGCACGGGCCTCTCCCTACAGTTGGAGGAGGCCCAAGTCAGAGGCACAAGAAAATTGCAATAATAAAAAAATATAGATTATTTTTGATTTGGTAGTTGATTAGATTTGTTGACATTTTATATATGAATTGTCGTGTGCAGGTTGTCGCATGAAGATCCACGCGGAGCACGTGTCGGAGGGCGACGGTGTGGCGGCGTGCAAGCTGCACGCGGACCGCGCGCGCGAGCTGCTGCTGCTGGCGCCCGCCGCGCTGGAGCAGCGCCGCTGGGTGGCGCGCCTCGCCCGCCGCGTGCAGCGTCACGGGTACCGCGCCGCGCACACCGCGCTCGCGCACATCGCCAACCACGACCATGCCAAGCTCTCGCCTAGGTAGGTACCGCGCGCCCAGCCGACCACGGTAGCGCCCGAGCATGTCTCACGCTTCTAGCCGATCACGACGTCATTATCATCGGGGTACATCTTGAGCGTCGAGCTGAACACGAATAATTGAAGCTGTTGTCCAGGTACGTTCAGCGCGCTGAGCAGATCACGACCACGCCTTAGCTGGTTTGCTGCGTCGAGTCGAGCACGAACAATCTAGACTGTCGTCCAGGTACTTTCCGCGTGTCGAGCCGACCACGACAACGCCCAATTATAGCGCCTAGCCGACTACGACTACAGGTAGCTGTCGCCCGGGTACATCCCACGCGTCGTATGGAGCATGAACAACTGAAGCGGTGGCCCAGGTACGTTCCGAGCGCTTGAAAGGATTTCGACCACACCAAGCGCAGCTGAATTTGCAAGCGTATATTTTTTTAATCTACTTTATTATCAATCCCTTATTGACGAAATTTCTCTCGTGGTTCGACTGTGGCGGCACAACCGGCACATCATACTTCTACGTTATAACAGAAGTATAAAGCTGCTGTGGGTTTGAAATGGTTGTGGTAAGCCAGAAATACTATTAATAAGTTCCAACGTAATCCTCAGGAGCAAGAACGCCGATGTCAGGTAGGACTTATCCCGTATTTCAGGTCAATAGCAAGTGTATATGGACGGCAGAGATCCCATGACATAGGGTGGGCTGCATGCACGTCTTTTACTTCATTCATATAATTTAAAAAAATTGCAGGGACTCGATGCGCTCGAACCTGAAGGTGGCGTACATGAACGCGTCGCAGCGCAGCTCCACGCTGCCCGCCAACGCCAGCCTGCCGCGCCAGTAGCCGGCCGGCTGCCGCTGACTGCGACCATTGCCTAGTAACAAATGGACGTCGGGTTTACTACTACGACTTCTAAATTTTAAAAAAAAATCCGGGAAAAAGGTATTTTTGCATGTGATCAAGTAAAATAATGTGTAGACGCGCAATGCGGTTATGCATCTTGATAAACAATAGATTTGATGTCGTAACCAATAAAATGTTTTAATTTGAAATTTATTACAAACAATCGGAGGCAATATGTTAAATTCGTAAAGAACAATTTAAATTTGACAAATAACCTGTTTTTTTTTTTTTCTTTGTAATTTTCGCAAACTTTTATTAAGCAAAATTGGATTATTGACGTTTGATCGTTTGCTCGATTTAATGGCAACTGACGCGTTAATGTATTTTGGATTTTGTTGCACCTTCAGCTCGGACACTCGAACGCTCCGACCGACCCGGAGTCGATTTATTCCTAGGCCAATGACGACAGAGTAAACTATCGATGGAATCGTTCGATCTACGTTATTTGTATGCAGTCAGTATGATGATGGTACGTTTTTCTTTTCATGTTATTTCCTCCCAGACTGAATAAACTGTGTCAAGTTGTTGCATTGAAGAAGTTCGCTGTAGCGTTTCGTAAACAACGCGGCGATGATTATAATGAGAAGCTAACATCAAAAACTATAAAAATATTAAAGTACTGATAAATCATTGACATATCGTTCTATCGTTTAGATCATCGTTTTACATGTTGCATATGTGATTCATATTGTATACATTCGTTCGGTGTGCGCACAGAGAATTAATAGGGAAAGTCGTGATTTTGCTACAACAGCGATATGTACTTACATAATAAGACAGCTGTAAGGAAAAACGTACCGTGCAAACTGTATAAGTTACACTCGATCGAGTGGTTGCAGAGCTACGCGACACGTAGAGATGGCACTCAAGAACGAGCATCGTTTTTCTACCACGCTACAATGGTGCATGTAAATGTCTTATACGTTATTTATAATTCCTTATTTATACGCAATATAAATTTGTTGATTGTTATAGTCTCGGCGGTCGCCGGGACTCGTTGATGTTCGAATTGTCGGTTCCCACTTGTACGAAAGCTCACATATCGCGGTCGGCTCTGGATGGATTCAAATGTGTATCGCAAATGATTTTGATTTGTGGAACCTAGTCTTTAAAAGTATATAAGGCCTTTGTCCAAATTGTTGTCTAAATTGATAATCAGCATTGATGCTGTGATAGTTGTTTTATGTTAAATTATGTACTTATAAATTGTTAGGAACTCCTCGGTAACCGGCCGAATTTTAGGAGCACGTCGCGCTACGGCGCTCGTCAGTCGCGGGTCATATGTGGGTCCGGTAAACTGCGGCTTCATCCGCCGCGCGCGCGATGCGGTTACCGGGATAGATCTGAGACTTAACGTTGAGATCGTGTCGACGTAACTTTAAATTTAAAATATTATTTAATCTATCTCGTCGATAGATAACGTTTCGTTGCAATAAATTTTATTAGGTACTTATTGTGGTTTGCATAAAAGTTGTTGAAATATGAAGACTTATGTGTCAAATATATAATATAATGTTGTTGGTACAAACTATGATAAAGTGTAACAGTTCGGTCCAAATGTCGACATATTGATGTGACAAGATGTAACATTGTCGCGCTCGTCGGGCCGTGTATCGGAAGGCCTACGTTTAATCGATATATTTTTTTGTCATTTTGCTTTTTGCCTATGTTTTACCAGTACATTATTTAGTTGTAACGGCTACGGAATTTCTTGTTATCTAATCTGTATATTTTTTTAAATGCTATAAAAATCTATATTTTACGTTCGAATGATATCAATATCGTTTGTGTAAATATTAGTTATGTTGTGTCGATATCGATTTTTAATAGTTTTGTATTCGGCTTGTATTATACGTAAGTTCTCGCGTTGGGTTGCACTCAGTTGTACAAATGTATGGAACGAAGGACAATACTAGGAAACTATTTTAAAACAATAGAACGTACTATATTCGCTATATAACTCATTGAGTCTTCATTTTTCACGTATTACCTTAAATACTAATCAGCTTCACCTCATTATTAAAATATATACTTAGTTGTGTGCTTTGAGTCCTTGAGTGACTTGTGTCAAATGGGTATGTGGTTACCTCGATGTAAAGTGGTTACTGCGTCCCTTATTACATATATTGCGACCTTATCCTTCCACCTTATCCTTCGTGGAATTGGAGTCCCGAGGTCACGGGCGGCTGAACTAACCTTGAAGATGTTAGGACACGCATTTGCTAGTACAGTTTGGCTTATCACATTGGAAGAGCTGCATAAGCCCTGACCTTATAATCCAAAAATAGGTGTGACAATTGAGCTTCACCGTGAGCTGTCTTATATTCGATTGTCTATGTTAATCTGCCGCTGATAAGATCAATCTTATTATTATCAAATCAAATGACTTTATTTGCAAAATAAGGTTTTAGGATGTATAGTAATCCAAAATTCTAATCTAATCGTTTATTCTCATCCATAGGGGTGTGCAAATTGTGTCAGGACACACAATATATTAAAATTTAATTGTTTAATAAGTACAATTTTACAGGTTTAAAAAATAGTTTTGAAAAAAAATTTTAAATACGAACCATTTGTCATCCCACATACAGGCCGTGCTTAACCACACTTGTCGTTTCGGTACTAATTCCTTCAGTAGACTTACGGCAAACACGTTTAGTTCCTGACAATATTTTTCTTCACCGGTATGTAATTTTTGCCTAGGTAATTATAAAATAGTATCAACTTAAGCTGAGTAGGAATTTCTCTGCTGATACGTGACTATGATCCGTTATGAAATTACGTTACAAATGTTTCATTAGCTCACGGAGCGTAACGTGGGCAGTCCACCATAATGTAACCATAACAATGTAAAGAACTCCAAACCAGTAGAGCAGGGAAACACCTAGTTCCTGTAGTGATTCGATTGTTTATTACATACTGAAGGGTCCACATATCCTATATATTATTATACTCTTTGGGTCCACATTTGAGTTATCGCCATTAGAATAAGGCCGTGTACAGATGACAAGTGATCATAACATGTTAACGTGCATTTTAATGAACTCAAAATGTATTAAAACTGACTAAAATTCGAGCAGATGTAAGCGCGCGTTAGCGAAATACCCGTCTTATTGTGTATCATTTTAGACTTAAAATGTAAAGTATTCTTCCTTAAATATTTTATTTATATTTCACTAAAGACTAAGGTAAATGAAAGCGCGAGGATATTTTATGTCTAAAACTCTGGTGTCTGTTATT
>DWKL01000419.1:0-19249 GCA_018249415.1 Phareas burnsi | reverse complement strand
ACAATTAATTATACAAAATAGTGTTTGATTAATTAATGCTTACGTAACATTTATTAGTAAGAGGGTAAATTGTCAATACTCAAACATATTTTGTCTCTAAAATAAGGTTTTTATTTATTCTAAAAACGTACAACAGATTCTCTTACCTACTATAAAAGTTAAAAAAAAATCAAATTCGCACAATTAAAATTAATTCGTTTTTATATAGACTTTGCACCTTAGGCGTGTAGGCGTTCTTTACTTAGATTTCCTACATCTCTAGCATATGACTTCGATAAATATATGTTAAGATTTGCCTTGAATTTGTACTCAGTCCTGTAACATAAAGGCCGAATTTACTGCTATTATAATTACACTATTTGACGTCCTTAGTATTATTATTGGAATGCTTAGTTAAGTGACAATTTTTTTTTCTAACATAATCCTAATAATGGACACTCTAAATTTATTTTCACCATATCTACTAAAACAAAACCAAATCATAATTTCTTACATTGCATTGTACTTATGCGAACATTTAAAGGGTTACTTATTAATTATGTAAATAATAAATCGCCGCCCAAATTCTGCTTAAAGTTTGACGTTCGTATATTGCTACTAGAAATTAAAACATATTGTTCAGCAGCCCTCGATTGAAGTGAGCTCACACCGAGTGCGTTAGGCGAGGTGTTGCGAATGTCGGGTATCGCTACCGGGGGGCGCCACCCTCGCTGCACGCCTCCGTGCCTCACTGCGAGCGGAGTGCATGCGAATCGATACACGAGTCACCATTGTCTTGACGACTAACCTACTTCTGATGACTAAAACCCAAAACATTGCTTTGTAAAGCCTACATACTTACGTATGTACTTTGTACATAAATGCGAGGCATCACTCAAATTGCAAACAGATAATTTATATGCGAGGGGGAAGAACGAGAGATTTGAAGAAGCGATTCTTATATTTCTTTCTCGATTAGAAAGTTTCATTGTTACCTATGAACAAAGGTTTTGTGCGAAATACTTGGACGCAAGTAAAATTGGGAGACATTGCTTGTTGAATACATATTTTCTACAAGCAATGTCTCCCAATTTTACTTGCGTTAGTTAGTTTAGATGTATTAACTAAAAGTACTAGATAGTTAGAAATCTTTTCACTTTATATAACAGGTTCCTTCGCATGCAAAATTGCGTCAAAATAGGTTCAGTAAATGATTAGACAGAACGATCAGACATAAAAGTTCCACAAGGAGTTTTAAAGTTTTATTAACATGGAAATAAGCATATGAGCTTAAAAAAATGGTTTCTATTTAGAAATCATAGATAGCTAGTTTAAATTTATTTATTTGTATAGAATAGTAGAAGTATGGGTTTTACGCCAATACGATGTGTTGTAAGCTCACTTAAACCATACGCTCATGAATATATGTTTAACGTTCGATTCGACTCGTGAAGCTAAGTTGGGAAGTTTACAACTTAGTTGTGGCGTGTTCAGCGAAACTTGTGAGAAATACAAAGGGAGAAATGTGCCCCAATAAGAAATATCGGCGAAGTCCGATATGTGAAAACACACTTCATATTATATTACACTTCTGCAATTCTTTATCTTTTAAAGTTTCCTGTAAGTCATCTTAAAGCACTCGATGGAAACTCGCGCGAGAAAAGATATATCTTGTTGCTGTTGCTTGTTGCGTTGCTATAGCATTGTCTTCGTTTTTTTATGAAAAAATCTCATAACGAAATTTAATTCGTCACGCATTGGAGCACAAATCTTAGGGGATGTTATGGCGGTACATTACGGGGTTTATAAGGGGATGTACGAAGGGTGCAACATGACTGATTGAGCTCTGTGTAGTAATCACAAATCGTTAACATATACATTACCTGATTTACTCACACTTATACTTGGTGATGTTTTTGATGGTTAAAGTCTTGATAAAAATAACGCTTGATGTGTGCAATTATTTGATGTATAAATAAAGCATTTTCTGCAGCATGTGAATATGAATGGATTTTTTCGGTCCAATGATAGTCATTTAATGCAATCTGTCGATCCTTTGTGAGTGAAACTCCTTAAGAGGACAAAGCCCAATGCTCTAATTTTACGACCAATTTACACACGATTCACAATGATGGTCTACCAATATAACATTCGTAACATATTGCAGAAACATTCATGTAATCGTATAATGGAGTAAAGTTTGGAACAGACTAGTCAGCTGCGGCAAGCGAAGCGTAACTTCGGAGATACGTATGTTAGGGGTGCAATGTGACCCGGATACGGAGCAGCGGTGTCGGCGGTGTTGGCAGTCCGCTCACGGAGCTGTCGATCTGTGCAAACACGCGGCGAGCTGAGTAATGCACGGACGCGCCTTACAATCTGAAGCGGGGGGTGGGAAGGGAGACTGCACGCCGTAATAAAGTTTACATAAACCGTCTTGGCTGCGGCACCGCGAGGGGGCGTCAGGTTACACTCCTCGTTCGTGCCTCGCCTGTTTGTCCGCCGAGTGTTTTTACTGCAAATCACGGAGCCGCTACACTGTTGCAGCTCGGGTACGATTATTTGCAAACATCTCACGTTGTGTTTTTGGTTTCATGACACATCGATTCCGTATTTATGTTGAAATAGTTTACAGTCTGCTAGTCTAAACTATGAAATAAAGTTCTAACACCTACTGCATTGGCAGTAGTAGTTTTGTAGTACACGCGTGTTATACTGAAATCCATATTTACTTCTATGTTAAAATTACCCGACTCCTCATACTTACTATATTAACCCGGTGTTGATATCGTGGCTTGGTATTCGCGTTCTGCGAACTGCTTAAATTTCAGCGAAATAACTGGGATTAGAAGTGCCAATTTACACCAACACGAAATTGAGCAGCGGCCCCTCTAACAGGCACTTCCACAATCTCATTTGGGTAACATAATAACTGCGGATTTATTTCTGCCGCACGCTCATTCGCTGTCAAATCGCGCCTAATATTCAATTTAGCGCCCGAACCACACAAAAACTGCTCGGAGCCGGTTCATTACGCCGCGCATCTCGCCTCTTCATCCTCCTTACCTTATCTAAGCCACTCCGAATGGCACCCCCGTGACCCTACCTCCCTCCCCACGCTCGCTCACCACTTCAAGTGGAAAACTCGCAGGGCGAGGGCCGCTCAACCTTGTTTAGCATTCTACTCGACTTCTTTATTTAATAGATGCCGAAAAAAAACTCCGGTCAGAATAAATTTGCGTTTGTTCTTCGATATGCCTCGGTCGTTTCGTATTCGAAAGTACCTGTGCCTTTAATTAAGGTAGCGGCGGCGCGTGTAAATGCGACTTATTTATAACGGCGAGGTCCAAGCGCTTTATTAAACCATTAAAACAAAATTGTATAAAGGTGTTTTTGTAGCAGTGGCAACCTTTGCGCGTCGTGTTTACGCGCTGTAGCCTGTAAGTGCTCGGGGCTGGCCGCGCTCCCGCGACAACCCTCGCAATTTATCGCCCGAGACTTTTCTTAATTGGAAAGAATGGCCACTTGTAATTATTAAGACTCCCTAAATTGAAACAGATTGCCCGATAGCCGTCTCCGACGTATTTTTGCTTTTAGTGCTCGACATAAAAATGAAGCAAACATTATCTTCTTAGGAAATAAACGCTGAGCGTGAGTATCGGGCCGTAAATATGGCATGTGTGATAACGTACGTTAAACGTAACGAGTAATGAGCGCTCAATAAAGCTACAATTAACCTGTTGACACTGGATTACTGGTTTAATCTACAACAACGTCAATCATTCGTTAGAGAGAAGTGAAGTTTCTTTGTAAGACGTTATCGGCGTTGTTCGGGGCGATCTATCACTGTCTGTCGGACTAATGTACGCGCAGAAGCGGTTAACCGCTATATCCGGACTGAACCGCTTGATAATAGATAAGGTTGCTCGCAAATCCATGTCGGGATTGTCAGTCCTTATCCCTACGTACATCTGTCAATATCAGATTCTTATCACGGAACAATATTCTTGAAAATAGATACAACATCTATTACTGACTTTATTCTACTATTAATTTATAAGACCAAATATTTTTTTAGTTTGTTAATTAGCGTTGATATCTGATCGATCAGGAATTAAAGGAAAATGTTAAAGTTATAAAAAAGTTATTTCTTTTCTTTAGACACACGCGTACTTTAAAAAAGAAGATATTAATCACTCACGTCAGATTAAACTAAATCTTGATCCATGATAGGTTGCTAATGCCCGCGGTAGCAGTATTTAAGCGGAATAACACCATTATTCCACTTAATTTTCGTAAAAAAAAATATCGTACGTTTTACATGAGCCATAAGCAATGCCTATTACCTTTTTATTACCCAATTATTCAGTCGCAAAAGTGATCATAAGGTTAATAGGCTTTAAATTTTTATAGTCGGGGTATACGTTATCTGTCATTAAATGTTAAAGCATACTCATAATTTTGTAAAAGGTTTGTTATTATTATTCTTAACCTTCAAAACCTGTTTAGTATATAATATTTAATTTTAATCAACTCTTATATCACTCGTTACGATACCCTCCAAGTTGGTAATAAGTTATCAAATGTACAAGAACGGTGAAGAAGCACAAAACGAGCGTAGATTCGGGACGGTAACCGCCACACAAAGGCAAATTATGCGCGAGAATTTCGAATTTACATAGAACTTCGAATTTCCTTAGCGAGTATCATGCATTGCAATGCTTGTAATAATAATAGGGTCTTATTGTACATAGCAGATGGTAGGTATACCCCTAGTATTGCTCGTCTCGGGTCGGGCTTGCGGCTTTGTTCCCGATCCGGCGTATCGCATCGATTTATGCAAGCTTGATCGAATCGCGCCCGCCCCCACCTCCTCGCTTATAACAATACCTGCCTATCGCTGCACTCCTGTTACGTGAGAAAATTGAATATTATAACATTCTTATGTTTACCCTTCCGCTACACGTCCCCTCCGACACCTCTAAAGTAAAGAATAATTAAGCGCTTTCACCTTCCCCATTGTTCGAGGGCCTTATAAATATTTATAACGCGAAGAAACAGATTAATAGCAATTATTAGTCAATTCTTGCCACTGGAAATGATAAACGTTAAGGTGTTGCTATGAATTCCTCATTTTTTGTTGGGTAATGTGTTCGTTTACGATTGTAATCATGACTACATCCAATTTATCGTTTCACATCAAATAGTCGGATCGCATTGGCGCGACGAGGCGTGACCGACGTAACGACAGCCGCTCTCCTGCCTATTCAATGTTCCAGATGAAATATTCAGTGTACCTACTGGATTCGTCGAAATGAATCAAATGTGCAATATTTTGTTTCACACATACATTGTTAATGTGCATATTGCAGTGAGCACGCTCAATAACATTCCACAGCCTGCGATATCATCGCATACCCACTATATATATACAAGTTCTACGCTAAAGCTCACTGAAGCTTATGAATATTATAAATAAACCATTTTAGTTGTATAGTTTTAAAAGTAATTTTTAAAAATAGTTTCGTGTTTCAACGTAGGAAGCACCACCGTCACGACTGTGTCCTCCTTAAACAGTTGTGTTAAACGCTATGCTCTAGTGTGTAGTGTGTTAGGGTGTGGTAAGTAAAACTCTGTCTTCATTAGCGTACCTTCGTGTTCGAAGCGATTCAACTTAGTCCTCGGGGGTAGCAACGTATTTGACCCTAAGGTCGGCTAAAAAGAAGATTATAGTTCTGTATGAGACCAGAAGAAATTGCTGGGGCTTAAATACACAAATACACATGTCCATGATCAGCAGTGACCACCAGCTAGACTGCGTTATCCCTTGTTACTTGTATGCTATCAAAAATTAATGACATAAATCACGCTTTGATAAATCATTAAAGGGTAGGTACCGCAATTAAAGTTCAGCCACAAACGTCGTTAGAGGTATGCAGGTGTGTGGTATTGTTCGGTAGCTCTTGGCAGTGGCCGAGGACACGTCATAAACAGTATGTGGACGTCGCAACCGCAAGTGCGAAGCACGCAGCGGCTCGGACACGACGCTTCTCTGTTGCGGTCGCCGACTACACCTACCACAAGCTCTTTGCAGCCCTTATGCCCCTAGTACATGCATGTCTATATAGTTTCCGTTGCTTCTCTTGAAACTATTTAACGAACGGTAGTTCCAAATTTAATGAATAAAAGATAATAATAAAAAAAACAGCCAAGTATGTGTCGGATTAGACAAATTATTGCATATGCCTTTTCCTCTTTCATCATTAAAAATCGTATAATATATTTTCACACGTATAACAAGTATGTGTCGGACTATAGATGGTAGAGAGTTCCGTGGTCGGTATTAACGTTTACGGTTGAAATTTATAAATGAGGTTTTCTACACTCACAGCCCCACACTGGGAGTCCCGGATACAAAGACGAGCACACAAATACCCAGAACACAAATCAACAAAGAATTGAACCTGTAATCCTATATCAATCGCGCCGTCAATTTATAAGTCGAATAAGATATTATGCTATTCTTCATACAGAAAAAAGCTAAATGTATGAAGTGCCATTCCTGATTCTTTGTCGTAATTTCACTGCACCTAATATTGCATAGCAAGTCATAAAATAAATATACATTCCAAATTGTATCTATAAAGTGTCAATAGTCTATGAATAAAATGCCTGTGACATACGGACAGACAGACTGAATGGAGTTTTGATATTGACTTCGGCACCTTAAAAAGATATGTGCCGATAATTAAGTACAATAACACAGTGCTTCGTCGGGGTAATTGAAATGGCTGCATGTAATTAGCCGTTAGGTGGGTGAGATAGCTCGCGGCTCGGTGCACGTCTTCATAATTTATCTCAATTAGTCGCCGGCGTAATGGGCGGAAGGGCGGCCGGCGCTCGCTTCTCTATGCTCAGTTCACGAGCATTTCAGTAGTAAACAGGATGTCTATTATACATTTACCTCTTGCTAAATTTATTAGTAAAAAAAAAAAACTGTTTTAATTTTGGAAGAAATTTTTGTCATGAAATAAAAAATCTAAGTTGACAACGAATTCGGATCGAGGACGAACTATTGGAAGCAAATTGTTCCTATAAATTTCAATTGGGTTATTTGTTTGAATTATATTTTAAGTATCTGTTGCGGATATGTCGTATTATAGTACAAAGTATATAGTATAGTACTGCGGGAAATTATTAAGCAGATAAAACTGTGACAACTTATTCGTAGAAGGATTTCAACTATGACATTTCGTTAAAGTATACGTTGCGAAATTTCGTATACTATTTACTGTAAGAAATTATTAAGTAGAACATAGACGCAGAGAGGCGGTGTCTCCGCGTAGAGACTCGAAGCGAGATGGTGCGGTGGCGTGTGCGAGTGCGAGCTAGTGCGGTGCCGGCGGTGCACGATGCGGTCGTCGGCGCCGTGTTTAACAATGCGGCCGGCGTGCGGGGTGTTCCCGCGTCCCCGACACGACTCGCTCGTGTACCTCGAACACGCTCGCACCGCTAACCTCCTATGCGCGCCGCGTCGCTCCCTTCGTGCTTATCACACATTTACATATGCTTCGTTTGCTCGCCGCCGTGTTCGAGCATTGAAAATGTTTCATGAATAAATTTGTAATCCAATTCCGTGCTTAACTTCGATTCGATAGACACGAAACACGCCAACCTCTAATGAAAACAGACTTGGAAATATTAGATAACGACCGAGGGCTCCGACGAAATAATCTCCAGCCCGCTTAAAGCGATTCATCATAAAAAGAGTGCGGGTCGCAGCCCTTTTTCGAGTTTCCTCGTTACGAGCTAAGACGAGAATCATTAGGAATTAAATTTCCCCTTTCATTAGTCCCTCAACCCTCGTATAATTCCGGACGCGGAGCAATAACAATATAAATCCCCCGTCGCGCCGAGCGGGGGATTAAGGCTTGTCTCGACCCTAATTTAGGGCTGCCCTCGCCCGGATTAACGAAGTGGCGGAATCCGCTAGGGTTGTCGCTGCGCATAAACTTGTTACGTGTTTAATGTTTTATTGACGGGTGGCGAGGGAGCTCTCATTTAAATAACGCTCGCTGCGACCCACCGCACGACCTTTGCTTGTACACGTTTGAAACAAACTCGCTCGCCGCCTTTCAACCACAAAAAAACATTCAGTCTGATTTTATTTACCTCGCTAGGTCCATAACGAACGTAATATGTTTCATAAATAGTAAAGAATTTGTACACTCTATTTAAGAACTGAACTAAAATTTATACTTACAATTGGTAGTTTTTTTTGACGTCAATAATATGTGCTGTTGCGTTCTAGTTTGAAGCGTGTGATAAGGGTGAGAAAGAAGCACGTTCTAACTTAGTTCTCGAGAGTATGGTGCTTCAGGTAGTTCTCCTGTTCTATATGCAGTTGGTTACGAAGGTTCATGTGCGGCAGTGACCACTTAATATCCTTTGCTTTATCAAATATTGTGGAAAATACTCCTTTTATTTTTTGTTAATATTTTTTAAACACTTAAATATGACTAATTTTAGCTAGACAGACATTACTACAAACACAAAAAGTAGTTATCCCTAAAAATTATTCTAAAGTAAGTATCAGTTACACCTTAACAAAGATGCATAATTTGATTGGTCGTTCACCCTAACAAACTAATTTTTCAAATCATTATTCCGGCGCACCGAATCGTCGGCGAAGGTGGAACGAATTGTTTATCCCCGGCATTAAGTCTTGACTGGAGTGTCGACGCACATATTGCAGACTAAAGACAATCCAAGGGGTCGCCCCCTTTCACGCGGGATCACTATTAAAGGAGTTCGTGTTTGTCAACATCAGTCGCCGCCTCGATATGCGCGCCCAACGATTGTTTCCTGTTATTGCCCGTTACAGTAACTCCAACTTTGTTACGATTTTCTTTTCACATCGTAATGAGATTGTTTGTTTACGTCTCGACGCCTTTCTTGTTTGCGAAAAGAAAACTTTGTATAAGTAAACCTTCGCGGCTAAAGTTATTACCACAGATTTGGTTGATTTATCTCTTCGGTACCAATTTTCCGAGCGAGTTGTTTTTAGTCGACAGCACGGCGAGTAGCAACGAAACTCGATTCGGGGTAATTTATTTAAGTAATTTTACAAAGCGAGCCGCGCACACCGTATTAAAATTTGCTTCGAGACCGCAAAGTAGACGCTAACACAAAATTAAAGTCGTCGACACTTAAGGGCTTCGTAGTTTGGAGGGGAGTTCCATGAAATTTCTCTTGGAATTTCGAAATGGCGGATGAGTTTCGCAAGTCAACTCAATTATCGTTTTAATTAAGGCGCTGCCGTGCCACGTGACATTTGTTTGCGTGCGTGAAAGCGATCGCCCCGCCCTCCCTCTCGCGCTGTTAATTGTGCTAATTACTTCTGTAATGGAGGAAGGGGTGGGTAAGATTGCTTATCGGCAGCTCCGTCCAAATTCGTTTCGTGTTGATATATTACAATGACCGCTGTAAGCATTATTTCGACAATTTATTTAACGTTTGCCTATAATTGAGAAAGCATTTACAACAATATTAAGAAAAAATATTATTTCTTTAGTGTATTTCCTGTTGGTGATCCTAAATAAATAAATAAAAATAAAACTTTTGAATTTGGTTTTAATGAATGTTCAAGAAATAAATATATTTATGCTGTGAATTATAATAAGAGTCACAAATTAATATTAAAATATTGTAAGATAAGAACATCTATATAAAAAGATTACACTAATAAAATACTATTAACGCATCTACATTTGATATGCAATTGTACATAAAAACATTTGTGAACGTGCAAATATCGTTCTTATATAAATAAGTAGGAATTATAAGGACTGCCGTGCATGGCCTCACGGTATGTCCTATAATTATTTTATCAGTAAGTAGTAATTAAAGAATCGTAGAGAGCACATGTTTATTTTACATGCCTTCGTTCTAATTTTAATTTCTAATCGTATAGAAGTAGCAAACGACTATGTAGTCCTCCTAATTATCAGTGGTCTATATTGCCCATGAACATCTCTAATTAACCCCAAATAGTAAGTGAAATCCTACCCGAGATCAGCCATGCATGCGTTCCTCCCCGTGAGGACTAAGTTGAAACGTCTTAACTAAGTATGTCTTCTTTATCACATCCTTCAAACCAGAACATAGCAGCGTTTAATACAGAAACAAGCAGAAATTGGAATGACGGTGGCGCCTCCAGAGTCGAACTACGAAGGGCTCTACCACTTTTCAAATTAAGCCATATTAATAAAGCACATTAGGTACTTAACACATTTTGTCCACGCCACAAGGCTTGGTACTTATGTTCCAACTTTGAAAATATCCGCGGGTTTGTTATTGGCAAATTATATAGCGAAAAGAGCTATATTAATCAAGAAAGCTGGGAGCTTAAAAGTCAACAACGATGTTTGGAATAACTCTACATTGTACTAATAAACTACTTGTTTGGTCTAAATAAATTGGTCACGATGAAAATGTACCTGTAATGTAATGTACATGTAAATGATAAGTTAATGTTCAGGTTTTACGATGAAGTTGGTCAATAACAAGATCTCCGCCATGGTAACTGTCAACAAAATCAACAAAAAAATTACGACCATTTAACTCATAATGCATAATTCAGTTTTGTTTAATTATGATTTTTTGTTGATCCCGCCCCAGACATGTGTACTCATATTTCCACAAACCCCCGCAAAACATTCGTATATGGAAACTTGTGCAAATACCTGTTAGTTACATATGTTATAAATATATCTACGATTGTTTGTTTAACTATTTATGTTAAAGATTTTGAACAGAACTGACCCAATGTCCTACAAGATTAAGTATCTGGAAATATAAAGTTCTTTGAATTTATCTAATTTAATTGTAGCCCCTAAATGTTTCGTTTTGGAACTTAATGATTGAGAATATAATTTTGTTACTCCACGTCATGTACATACATATATTATATAAGTAACAACAACACAAACTATAAACCTTGTGCCGGGCGCACGAGTAATGAAACTTTACAAAGTGTAGCAGAGTACGGAAAAAAAATTTGGTCTCTGTCCATAGATATACGATGACAATTGATGATACTGTGTTCAAAAGTCCAGATAGGTGGTAGAGTTATAGTTCGTTCAGGGAAGTACAACCGCCATCCATAACCCGCTGTGAAACAGTTTTTGTGTAGAGAGGTTTGGTCGCCGAGGACACTTACAGCGCGTCGACCATCTTAGTTCTCAGTAATGACACATCTATATACGACCTCAGATAGAATTTCACTTTTGTTTGAGGTGAGAGGTGGGTGTACATGGGCTGCGATTAATACTTCAGGAGGCCTGCACGCTCGTTCATTACTCTTCAAACATAAAAAAAAGATATTTCAAAGACCACACTTTGCCACTGGTAGGTATTTTTACTTCCGAACTGCCACCCCGGAGCTCTGTATCATAAACTTTATGGAAAGATGGCTTGTTCTACGTGTGCTTCTGTGCTAGTGAGAAGCGCGGGCGGTACACGTCAGCTCGACAACGAGCATCAGGCAATTCGGTTATTTGGGGTCGGCCATAAACCGATAGCGAGCGTAGTAAACGCAATCCACCACTCGCGACTATAAACTTTACGAGTCACGTAAAAACGCGCTCCAAACGCCGACTCGCTACCATAAATTTATGCTAATGTATTCTTTATAGGAGTTTAATGTGTATTCAGAATTCCTTCATTATTTATGTATACGAATGAACCGGTAAAGTTAATTTTAAAGTCGCGCTGCGCCCCACTCTTTACGCGCCCGCTGCCGATTAATTTTTTGTATCGTTTTTGTGAACTCCGTTTCCGACTAACGTGGATCCTCATTTCCAACTGATTATCGTTTTTATTTTTTACGGACATTCGAGTAGCGAGCCTGTTTAATACGGCGTACATCGTCGAGTATGAATGAGCTTCTTTCATGCGGGATCGGTTTTATAGTCATCGCGAAACGTTTGACATCGAGTTGGACGTTACAAAGTTATAAATTGACAGCGTAATGGGACTTAAAAGTAAACGGCACGCGATAAAACTTTTCGATGACAGCGTCGTAAAACGCGGTCGGATGGAGCCGGGAGCTTCGATAAAAGTGGAAAACGTCGCGTGTAAATCACGTAACTTTTCAAAACTATTATGCCTGAAATATAGTCCGAACTCAATCCGTACATTTCCGAGCGGCGGGCGGTCTATTTATCTATTTCCCCCGCTTCCGCCCCCGAGCGTCCGGTTAACCGCCCCCCTTCCGGTTAACCGGGCGGCAGCGGCGCGGCGCGCGGCTAAACGGCTCGTCGCGTGACCGCAGACAATAAGCCCGGGCGGCGTTAACAGCGCGCCTGTGTGTTGCCACTTTATATGTTACGTCAGAGCGCCGACTCCCGCCCCCCCGCGCTCCCAGCAGCCCGCGCCACATGTGCGCGACCTCCGGCGCTCGCGAGGCACGGTAGCCGATAAGTCGACTTGTCGGAGCTTGTAGCGGCTCGTACTTGTTTAGCGTCGGTGTCGCGGCACCCGCCGACCCTCGTACCCTACTCAATTGCCTTTTTCTTGAGCCCGACCCACGTAATAGGATAAAGTACAGATTAGCTCTGTTCGCTTTTTGTCGAAAATGGAAAAGGTTGGTTCAATTACGCTACCGATAGTGATTCTTTAAAAAGTAAATATTACTATTACCCATCCCATCCCAAACAACCCAACTTATTTTATTTTGAAAATGTATCTTCAACTTGAAATGCCTTTCATAAATATAAGTAACGATAAGAAAGTTTTTTTGCTTGGAAATGAATCCTGCAATAATCAACTTGGTAACGTGCAAAACAATAAAGTCACGATTAACTACATTGCATCATTGCATCAAACCACAAGCTCAATCTATTAAATTAACGATCGACCACAAATGGTCCTCGAGCGAACGACTCCTCTGAGTAACATAAAATCCGTCTAATGGAATCCGACACGTTATATTACGCCGCGCCGTGGGTCTCTCTGAAATAACACTACTTGAAATTTGATACCAAATGCTGTGGAGATCGGGTGGTCGTAAAATTAGGCCCTGCGGCATAACCTTCGCACGAACTACATTTAACATTCGGGTAGACCTCACACTACATTCCCCTTGACGTCCCTTGTGACAATAAAAAGTCCATGTGGACACTTCGATATCAAACCATCGATATCAGATGTCTTATAAACTTGTCCCATCCACGAAGTGTCATAAAATTCTATTCCATTTTAATCTCGGTTCCGTGAGGATGTAGTAAATTTGTTTTGACAGTTGATATTTATATGTATATAGTAGATATACGTACGTACATCGTAAGTAATAATTCGCACACGAATCTTGTCCTCGCGGCAGTATGTTGTGAACCATATGGATGCGTGTGTACTTGTATATGTATAAAATGGTTTTGTGTTGTGTATGTGTAAGGCGGGCGTCGGGCAGTAAGTCACAGCGGGCGGCGACAGGCGGCGGAGTGGCGAGCAAATTAACAGCCGCTTGCCACTAGCCTATAACTTAGTGCCTCGTAAAATTAGGCCCCGTTAGCCCCTTCAGGCATAAACGAGCCGCACTAACGCTCCCGGAGGATAAAGCCCATTTCTCATTCGACTTCAGTTACAAGTTACGACACAGGAATTTGTTATACGGACCAGTGTACGATAGACAACTTTATGTATTTAAAGTGAACGTTTAATGGTCGTTGAATCTTTCGTGGTTCAACTCCAGAGGCGCCACCGTCTTTTATAACAGTGTTAAACTACACGAAACATTCCAACATAGTCCTCAGGTGTAGCAACGTAACTGTGGCCGAATTCGTGTAGAAATTCAATCCTATTCGTGGTTGATTATGTACATCCATGGGCAACACTTACCACTGGACTGGACTGCTCGTTTACTACTTTAATATTATAAAAAAAGTTTTAAGAAAAGAAAATGTTTGGAATCGTGTTTGGATTCAAGTAATGTCATTGTCATATAGCAACTCGAATCTTCAGCCATTTCACATAAACGGGAGATTCGAGCTTAGTGGCTTTCGCACGCTTCAAAAGGCAAGCGTCTACACGGATTGTCGCAGGCACTCAACTGAATATCGATAATCCGAGTTTCTACACTTGAAAGGGTCCGTGCGCAGCGGATCGGCTCGATTTCAGAATTAATTCATTTATGTTTTGTACAGAATAATACGCGGCAAGAATCAGCGAGCGCGCGGTCGCTCGACACGTATATGATTATTTCATTAGTTCGTATTTGCTCGCTCATCCAAATGTTGCATCCGGCCCCTCCGCTCTCCCGGCGAGGTCGAGGGGGGCGATGACCAGTCCCGGAGCTAATCATGCGGTCAGTTTGTTCTGCCTCAGCGTGTTTTGATATTGATATTGACTGTAGCGCTCGCCTCGCTGCGCACCGATTTATTTGCGAACAATGATCGATTGATCGCTGTAGGTACGCAAGCTCGCCCGTAAACGTTATGATTATGTTTGCCAACTCTTATTTGTTGGATTAACGAGAGCGCATATATCATGATCGGACTTGGGTCCAGAACACTCGTGGTTTACGATGTCATTTTATTTTTTTTACTTTTTACAGAGAAATTCAATATCGCCGGGCGAGAGAGAAAAATATAGAACGAGGAGTCCAGCGGAGCCAGACCACAAGAAATTAAAGAAGGAAGAAAAAGACATGGGCCATGTGAGTTACAAAAAATATTTCATGTAACCACAAAGTGATTAATCAGGTCGTAACAGCGCGATGTAATTTGAGTTTCACGAATATCATGTTGATATAATGTATTACAACTTTATAAATTCAGTAAAGTAACTCCTATTGGTAAAGACACTAAGTTACTGCTTATTTACTTGTAAGACTTGTAATGCTATTGGCGTTACAAGCTTATTAGTAACATTGTATTAATATCTCAGCTGGTTGTTTACAGGAGTTGGTAGTGGACGATGCGAGTGAAGAACCCACATCTCCCCACAACGGCGCGCCGTCTCCTAGAGAAAATGGCCTCGATAAATTGCAACCCAAAAAGGAACATCCCCCACACAGTCCAAGGTAACAATCACATTTTGAACTGAACTGATAATCAATAAAATCTGAAATTACAATTTCAGATCAGCAATTTATGTTGAATTCATACTGGGTACATAATCCATTAATTAGAGATAAATTAATTATCGCTTGTCTTAACGGTGAATGACAACATGGTGAGGAAGCTACAGCTTGAGAGTGTTTTTTAAAGTTCTCGAAGGTATGTGAAGTCTACCAATCCGCATTTAGCCAGCATGGTGGATTATGGCCTAACTCTTCTCATTTTTAATGGCGACCCGTTCCCAGCAATGGGACATTTGTGGGTTGGTGATGACCTAATCCAGCAGATAGATAATTAAAAACTTTAAATACTATTTGCAACGTACAAAAACATATATATCTGTAATCAAGTACCGATAACTGAAAAGCAATACTCCAATTAATCATGTAAACAAACTTCTATAGCACAATAGACTATAGAGGCAGGTTAAAATTCTTTCTTATTGTTATACGTTTATAAGAAGCCATATCGACTAACCGTAGAGCAGAACCGAAAACGAATAGAAATTCCTCGATAATTTAAAATAAAAACGCCAATCTCAAGTAAATAAAACATAACATTTCAACGAAAGCAATATGATTGCACACCAGTAGCCATTTAACTTTCCTTAGGTTTTTCACCGCCCTGCGGTCTATAGGATCATAAACAAAAACAGCTATACCGATTTTGACGAACATCACGCAGACAGAAAGATGTTTAGGAAGTGACAGACACAACAGGATTTATTTTTATTCAGAAACCATGTAGATCGTCCGGAAATATTAAAAAACCATGCATGCGTTTAGACATAACCTTTCTACGTGTATGTATTCTATGGCCTAAGCTTATCCGTTACATGTGTAAGGTCGACACATCGAGCCGTCGAAAGTTAAGCCGCTTTTAAATCAATTACGTGCGCCCTAGTCCTGTTACTACAACGAGATTAGTCACGCCTAGATGGATCACCCACGATAATCTTCACGCGAAGTTATGGATGCGCTTACGATATACCCACGATAACGTATCACGCTTTCTACTCTCATAGGATAGGATTGTCTGTCTCATTGGTGCTGTGGATGCACACAAAGACAAATATATAAACACCCAGAGTCAGCATAAAACAGTAATTAAAATTAATTAATCATTTAGACGTCTACTTTGCTGGGAATCGTAACCGAGATCCTCTGCGTGTTAGACCGGTATGTTTACTAGTGTGCTAAGCTGGTAGTAAATTAATACTTTCAAAACATTGAAGATTATATAGATAATTGTAAGAAGATTTGATTTTCAAGTGAATTAATTATAAAGGAAAATAATAATGTAAAACCTGAATGTGGAGGCCTACCTAAATTTATTTAATAATGTCTGAAACAGCTCCATAAAATAACAAACAATGGATCGAAATATTCATATTGAGGTCAGTGCTTTCCATCTCCTTAACAAGAAAATAAAATTGTGGAGTGAATGAATTGTAATATTACTTTAATGGGTATCCTGAACAAAGTGATATGAAAGTATATAAACCTAAAGTAATAAACCGATTTTGAAATGTATGTAGTAGATCTCTCGTGGTTACCTTGGAAACAGCACCGCCATTACTTACTAATTACATTGTAAAATACTTCCGGATTCACTTTAGAAGAATATGTGTGTCGAAGTGACATTTACGAAGGTGTCCCGTATAATTGCTTATGGGTAGGACGCATGTGCGGCCGAGCTTAGATAGCTTCAGTCCTATTTGGGGTTGAATACATATGTGCATGGACAGCAGTGACCACTTGCCACTGATGGTCTGCAATCTCGTTTGCTTTTTTTATGTCTGAACAGTAGCGAATTAGCGTGCACGCTAACCTGATGTCAATTGGTCACTGCACTGGTACATCTAACCTCAAATAGGACTGAAGTCCTGTCCAAGGTCGTATGTCATTACTACTCCTGAGGAGTAAGATCTACCATGTTTAATTATACTATACCTCGATTTATTTATATGGGCAACCGCGCCTCTTCAACCGAAACACAAAGTGCTACGCGGCGGATTATGAGGGCGATTACTACTTACATGGTATAAAAATGTTATGTTAATGTTAACTAAAAGAGAACTTTCTTCACTGTAGTTTTACATCAAATATGATTTTAATTATAGCAGTAACGATGCACGATCGCTATACTATACAATAAAAAACTCACAAGGTTAAACTTTAATCAAATAAAAAAGTTGCTATAATTTACTGCGCGCCCGTTGTACTACATCAAGTCACATTTTAAGTACATTTAAATGCCACTTCATTATCTTTAACATTTCTTATCAATTTTATTCAAACGTTTTACGCGACCGGTTTAATCGTCGGGTGTAAAAAATGAACTTGTAAAACTACACACGTCGAGGCTAAATACAAATAAGAATGCGACCCAAATACATTATTTATTCAACAGATCACTTGTATTACAGAACATAACGTTAATTTTCACATATATAGTATAACGGCCAGTATTTTAATGCGTTTTAAATGTACGCCGCGGAATTAATTGATTTTCTAACTGATTAAGAAGTAAAAGGCGTTTTAATTTATACTTTTATAGATTGAATAATATTTATGATACGGCATTCGATGTTACGTTACAGTTACGTTAGATATAATTGTTAATGGCATATAAAGGTCATTAAGTAGTAACAAGACAGATTTAATAAAACATCGCTAAAAAAATAATAATTTATTAAATAACTGTACCATTTTTATCTAACCACTATTTTGAAACCGTTAGAAGCTTTTTTTTTGCATTATGCAGTATCATAAAACATAGATATTAAATACAAATTTCTCGTGATCAATGTTTTATGCTTTATAGGGGTCTAAAGTTAAATAGGGCTAGAAAGTTCTGCTTAGGGATTCCAAAATATTTTAGCATGGCCTTCCAACTTATATTAAGTGAAGTTCTATCTTAAATATGGCACAACAAGCCTCAAAATCCTATTAACTAATACAAGAGAATTATTCCAAACTAATGTTTGTTAGAAATTAATTGTAACTTGTTTTAACGGTGAAAGAAAACATTATGACGAAACCTACACGCAAGAGTATTCTTTGTAAAGTTTTTGAAGGTGTGTAAAGTCCACCAATCCGCAATTCCCAAGCATAGTGGAGTATGACCAAACCCTTTTCATTCTGAGTGGAGATCCGTGCCCAATAGTGGGACATTAATGCATTGATGAAGATAATGAAAGTTTGTTCATCGTATAGCTTTAAACGAAAGGTTACGATCATAATTGCAGGTCAGGCACGTCAAGTAACGCATCAACGCCCTCGGCGAAGAAGCTGGACGAGAAGCCTAGCACACCGATTTCAAAACCAGTGACCCCTACAAGTGGAGCAAGCGGCGCGGGCTCTGCCGGAGCGCCCCTCAAGGCGGCGGTGAAGCCCCCGGCGCTGCAATACCCTTACCTCGGCAACGGCGCGCACGACGCGTACGGGCTCGCGGGGTACTCCGCGCGGGCCGCGCTCGCGTACGAACCGCTGCGCCCGCCCATCGGCCCCGCTGCGTTAGCGCCCATCCCTGGTGGCAAGCCGTGAGTAACTTATGCTTTAAATAACGTCCCCTTAAAACACATTTTAATATTCAAGGGGCATCACGATACGTTAATAAGTTACGATTGATCGTTAACCGTCTCACCTTTCTTTATGTTTGAAGTATAGAAAACGAGCTTGCAGGCCACTTCACACTAAGTGATCACAGCAGCCTATGGATACCCACATCTAATTTCTAAGAGGAGTGAAGCAGGAATAGATGCGTCACTACTCTTGAGGACTGAGATGACTGCCTCGCGTGTAGTGTATCCGACGACCGCACCTCTCCAACCGAGACGCAACAATTGATTCACGCTTGGAATCGGAACGCTTTGTGTAAATGTAAACTCGATTCGAGAGTGACGTCACTCGTGTAACATCGAGAGTAATGTAGGATTTACAACGACCGGCGCGCGTCGGACCGTAACGGACCGCACTTTAGAATGTGCTAAGGAAAATTTAAGCGTTGTTCCACTACAGAGCATGGGTCTGCTCTCAGAATGAGAAGGCTGTCCAAGTGCGGATTAGTAGGAGACTTTACACATCTACCAGAACTTTACAAAAAAATCTCAGATATGTAGATCTGTTCACGATGTTGTCCTTCACTAT
>DWKL01000418.1:0-19261 GCA_018249415.1 Phareas burnsi | reverse complement strand
AATCCGCACTTGGCCATCGTGGTGGACTATGGCCTAACCCTTCTCATTCTGAGAGGAGACCTGTGCCCAGCAGTGGGGCATTAATAGATCGATGATTTAGATGGTTGGTTGGTCGAGAATCAAACCCGGTATCTGCGTGGTAACCGCTGCTCCACGCGGGTCAAAACTATACAATACAAACCTGCCTACTTCTTTTGTAATAAGTCAAACAGATCAAAGTTACCAATGACTTCATTTCTATTCTAATAAGTTCGAATCGAATTAACATAATCTGGAGTTAATACTAGATATTCTATCTTCTATATCAAGAAAGACCATACATGTAGTTTTAATTTATGGATATGACGCAAACTCGGATAATGTCTAAGTAAACATAATTTTTGGAATTACACTTTTTTATGTAAGAAGAGTAGCAACCGAACAGAATTTGTTACATTATTCAATTCGAATTGTATTGTTTTGAATGCCACAAGTTATGTTCATTTCTTTGTTTACAATTGACTTGGGGCACGGATCTCCTCTCAGATTCAGGGTTAGGCCAGTCTACCACGTTGGCGAAATACTGATTGGTAAACTACACGCAACTTCGGAAACTTTACAAAGAACTCTCAGATGTGTAGGATTCCCCACGATTTTTCCTTCACAGTTAAAGGATGTGATAATTAATTTCCAATACACATGCTACTTGGGAAATCAGGTGCGTGCAGGATTCGAACCCTGGACACCCAGCGTAAGAGGCCAGAGTCTTAATCACTAGACTATCACCGCTTAACACTTTAATAAAGTATATTTACGAGTTAATTGAATTTAAATTCATAGATAAAAGAAAGGAAAAATATACATCGGTATTTTAACATGGGCATCAGAGTAATTGTTTGTTATTTTGAGGCAATGGTGGTCTTTCGGATATTAACCCTAATCTTACATCTGTACGCTCTAAAATTTCTCTTAAGGAAGTTGGAACGCTTATATAAGCACGTCCCATTTATTTACAAGATCCTTCAAGCTAGAAAATAGCTCGGGAAATTGTATAAAAGGGTATAAATTGGGTTTATTCTTCCGTATTTACCATAACTAATTATCCAAATCTGAAATATGATCAAGTGAACTGGTCAAGAATACCTAGTAAATAACTATCGATAGCAGTGGGACATAGCTGCAGTCATGAAAAACACACACACAAACACACGAACGAAATTATATAGTTAATGCGAAATAAAAAAGAGACTTGATAAATTAATATCAGGCGTGATTAACAACCATACAATTACAATTAGACACAGTTCGAAACGAAGTACCTACACACGTAGGTAGTAAATTCTTTACGCCGATTTATACTACGTAGTATAGTAATAAATTGTCTTACTTATTACTTATTGTGGGAATTATTTACAATACGACAATCTAATTGCTATATTATGTGTCAATTTAACACTAGCGCTAGCCGAATACAATAAACTCACATATCATAAAACAATAGATAAAGCCCATTATTTCTTTGATATCGGCGCTGGAATAATAGAAACGCCAAAAGGGTTGAAACGTACACTATCTATTATGGAGAGATGTGACATTATCTGATATCATATGACACCACAACGCCTTATGTTCGATTAGATTCGAGCGATTCAGGCATTAATGTCATCGAGATAGGGGCCAGAGTGGCGTGGAACGGGTGATTTAAATGTGACGTATCGTTCGGGTCGGCGTCCGCGTCGCTATCTAGGATCCCGACCTCCGACTCAACCCCGGGCATCCACCGTCACCCTTATCTTAACAAATGAGGACAAAGATCCGACGCCGCAATTTAGAAACACTATAAACAACTCCGACAAAATTAATTAGCGATAAAAGTACAGAATTTCAATTTGAAACCGATCGTGATCTCATGGAGCGACTCGTCGATCGTTAGCGGAGATAATGGACTGCGGAGATTGCCAAAAACGAGCAAAAATTGCTTAAAGCAAATAAAGGCGAGCGTGCCGCGTAGACGGAACCTGTTTTGAAAACAGGGCCCGGGACGATGCGAATAAGATAATCGACTCCGCAATTCCGATGCAGAAAAACTGACGGAGCCTTCCTCTGCATAATTAGCTATCAATGAATTATTGAAGTGGAAGAACAAAGACACGTTAATAGTATTCCGTCAAATTAAAGTCACAGCCACGATACATCAGGTCGTGTCGATTGTGTAATTGTTTATGCAGCCGCCAATGAAATGATGAAAGAGTCACGAAGTCGTTTTGAAATGTTCGAAGACAAATTGATTGAAGGTACTCAGAACGCGGTCTATTGGATGTTTAGTTAAGCGAGCAGGTTCTCGAGCATGATAAGCAGAATTGATGGATGACAATGCGTCTTACTATAGCGTCCAACAAAAGAATAGTTAATTAATTCCACGATGAAAGTTAACAAGAAACACAGGAAACCCTACGTAGCACCAAAAACAAATCATAATTACGACGCTGTAAAAAAGTGTTTGTAAAACAAAGATTGTATCTATTCATAATAGGACGACAAATAGGTTCGAATAAAAATATACGCTAGAATGTGAACAATATTACATTTGAACTTGAATTTAATGAAGTATTTTACTGCTCTTTAAGAGCGTAGCATGTTTATTACAAGGGTCCGTTTGGACCTCATGTTAATTAGTCCAGCGTTGTAATTGGAGTCGATAACATCTTAAAATGTATCGTTCACAGGAATTTCGAAACCAGCTTTTTGATACCATCGAGAATTGTCGCATTTCCAATTTTAATTCGAACATTCGTGTATTTCATCTTATGGCGATGCTGTCAAAAAACAAGCAAGTGCAGAATAATTAATTATTTGGAGCTTTTAATAAATAATGGATGTACATTGTACAAGCATCTCAATGTCATGTTCACATGCAGACTGAAGGATTCCGAACCACAAATACGCGTACATTGCCAATTGACTTCAAAGCGTACTTTAAGAGATGTATTTACTTTTTAGCATACTTCGACCGCAAAAGAACAAGGACAAATGGTACTTTTGAAGCTGTCGCTCAAAATATATTGAAATTGTAGAATTAAAAAACATTCAAACGTGAAGAATTGAAATAGTCCTTTCCTTTGTGAAGTCGGTTAATAAAATAATTAGTAATTCCAAAGCCACATATGTCGAAATGTAAACGACATTATCCTAATGGTAGTTGTTGTTGCTATAATTTGACAGAATTGTCAGAAATAATGGATAAATGAAGACTTATTAAATTGAAAAAAATGTGATGACAATAGAGAGGTCGGGCCGGCTCCAGAGGAGATGCTCTCCTCCAATTCCTCAAAATATCAATTCCACAGTTTCACGTCACCACATCTCACATGAGCGTCTTTCAGCACAATATTACAGCCTTACAGCTGGGCACGGGTGTCCTCTCGGAATGATAAGTATTAAAGCCAGACTCCACCATGCTTTCTAGTTGAGGATTCGTTCACGGTTGCCTGTGAGGGCGATGATGGTACCTCCCCGAACGAGCTTATACGCTCCCTTTGTTTCAAAGACCAGAAGACCAGACTACTTTAGTTAGTACAGTACTTACGTTTCTGCTAGATGGTGAAGACATCCATGCCTCGCGTGGTGTCGTCTCGGTGGCAACTCGCTGTAGCAGCCGCCACCTCGCCGCGACCGGCACATGTAGCCGGTGCTGACACACTGCGCTGTGTTGCAGTAACACCGCACGCCGTCTGTGTCTGGCTTTGGATCTGAAAATAAGAGAAACCATTCTTTAAAATCGGTAGAGCAGGTGGTATTACAGGTGCTTAATTTTTTTCACATGGTCACTTCAGCTCCCTGTAGGCCCTTGCCCAGCAGTGGGACATAAAGTGTTGCAGCCAAGTATATGGTTTTATTACCCTTTTCAAGAGAACATGTTATAAGAATTTGTTCAGTTGCATAAGAATGTGTCAAATTGCGTGGCATTTGTAGCCTAGTGGTAAGATTTCTGGCTTTGATGCTGGGTTCGGGGGTTCAAATCCCAAGCCTTCTGATTTTTTGAAGTCATGGGCATATTTAATAGCTGATCATTATTTGCTGTAACGGTGTAGGAAAACATCGTGAGGAACTGCGGGCCTGAGAGTACTCCGAAAACTTCTCAAAGTGTAACTAACAAGTCTACCAATCCGCACTTGGCCAGAATGGAGGATTATGGCCTTATTCTACTCATTCTGAGAGTAGTCAATTCCAAGTATTTGATCGCCATTGTTTCCATGCTGACGATGATGATAATGATGATGATGGTGATGGTAATGGTGATGGTGATGATGATGTTATTGATGATGATGATGGTGATGGTAATGTCAATGGTGATGATGATGATGATGTTATTGATGATGATGATAAATCGACATATCTACAAACGTATCAAAGTCAAATGGAATTTTACAATTGAAATTACTCGTCGTCTCCCTCGGATAAAATCCTTTTAATTTCCACCTTTATTGCGAAGCGGACAGTAAATGTTTACGAGCAATGGATTTTATGATTTATTTATAGCGACCTGACTCAGTACAGGAAATTGTCATCGCGAATGCAAAGGAAACGCAAATACTGGTGGCGGTTCCAATCACAGGCGACGACGCCGTGGCGCCTAGGCTCGTAAACTTTGATAGCAGATACACCGTCCACCTAGCCACAACCATGCACCAGGGTTGGTGCACATTGGTTGTTGTTTTTCTCCATTGAAGCCGATGCTGATTTTTTAAATTTGACATTTAAAGCTGATAAATTTTAATAGTAGATACACTATTCACCTAGCCAGAAGCAAGCATTAGGGTTGGTGCACATTGGATGATGGTTTGTTACATTGAAGCTGATGCTGTTTTTTTAAGCTTAACATTTGATACTGACAAACATTCATTGCAGATGCACCGTCCTTATAGCCACAAGAAAGCACTAGGATTTTTGCACATTGGTTATTGTTTTTGTTATATTGAAGCTCATGTTGATGCTGATTTTTTTAAGCTTGATATCTGATGCTGGCAAACTTTAATTGGAGATATACGGTCCATCTAGCCACAATCATGCACCAGAGTTGTTGCACATAGCTGGTTGTTTCTGTTACATTGAAGCTGATGCTGTAGAAAAAAAAATATGATTTTAAAATTCTTTACTCGAACCATTGGGCCGAGTTTGTGTGTAGCCGAGTTTGTTGGGTGCGGGACGGGCTGACGAAGAAACCTGACGCGGATGCCGGTTTGTAAAATGCTGAAGTTCCGCTGATGATGACGTTCGTATCAACCCTATACAATATTTATTGCACCTAACCGTATCGCTTTACCGCACCTTGATTTGTTCTTGCACGCCTATAAATTTAACCGTGAACATTCGTGCATAACACAAATTCTGTTAATCGGATGGCAACGAGCTCCAACTTTTAACGGTAATAGTTTTCATCTGTTACAAGATTTTGGTTTCTGATTAAGACATTTTAGGGTTAAAATAGGAAAGGTCGCTCCCTGTAAAATTCTCAATCGTTATGTGAAATTTTCGTCAAAAACCGGTCAGCCCTATTAAAAATATATTTTTTTAATTTAACTATCGTTGTAATAACAAAAACTATCTTGAAATTAGAGCCGGTCACTATTTTTTAACTCGATCATTACATACTTGCTTAGATGGACAATCACGGACAAAAATGTAGAAAAAAGTAGCGCCGGGAATCGAAGCCGGTGCCCTCTGCGCGTCAGACCGATATGGTAACCGCCGCGGCACAGGTCGTCAATATATAATCAAAGATTTAATTATACAGTCACATGGCAACAAGTCCAATGATATAATATGTAATACCCACTTTGATTTTGTAAGACAAAGAAACCAGGAGCTGGAATAAATCATAAGAATAATCTTAAGCTACAATGACGTCACATACCAAAACCACTTTTTGAATTATCATAAAAAGGAGGGAACTTTTAAAAATGCTGTTTAATAACTAGACGACATACGTCTGGAGAGATGGTAGAACTATAGTTCATACGGGGAAGCACCACCGCCGGCCTTGTAATCCGCCGTGAAACAGTTTTTGTGTTTCGGCTGGCGAGGTGTATTTGCCGGGCACACCTACAGCGAGGCGACCATTTTAGTCCTCAGGAGTAGTGGCGCATCTTTGTACGATCTTAGACAGAACTTCAGTTTTATTTGAGGTTAAGTACGTATACATGGGCTGCAGTGACCACTTAACATCAGGTGGCCTGCTCGTTTGCTACTCTTCGAACATAAAAAAAATATACAAGGGTTTCAGGTATCAAGAATAGATCTAATAGAACACTTTTAATTAGTAAATCTTTTAATTCGTATTTTACTAATTAGGAATATCTTAAAATATCGAAACGGACTAGATGTTGGATAACGGCATTGCTTAAGGACAGTAGTAATGGTCACACACTTTAAATGGTTGAAATCATAAAAACACGATCGCCGTAACGTTTTGGACTAGTAAAAAGCGAAGCCGAAATGCCGATGAACCGGCAAAAATAACATACAGATGGTCAGAGAGTATCGTATGAATAATACGTACGTCATACTTCCCGGGCCCCTACATAAATATCCTACGAGCCAGCCTCCGACCGCATTCAATGTAAATGCTCCGGCTCCAGACGTTGAAACAAAACGAAATTAATTTCAGAGGGACGCCGCTATTTGCTCGGAGTACGAGGGGACCCCCCTTGAGGTCCCGCGTTTCGAATATCTGTTTCGTTCACGGAATCGACGTTATCGCGTCTAATTTTGAATGATTAGTGGCACTCGGACGACGGCGGGACATCGGTTAGATATAACGATAATGGATTTTAATTTTCATATGCATGTAGCAATATTTTGGAAAGTTAATTAGTTACCGCCATAACGTTTCTAACGTTCGAAATAGTTATTCTAAATATTTAAAGTATAAGCAGTGATAGCTTAATGGTAAGATTCTGGACCTTCACGCTTGTTATCCGGGTTTCGAGCCCAAGCGCACCTCTAATTTTTCGAAGTTATGTGCGTATTAGAAATGATCACTTGCTTTAATGGTGAAGTGAAACCTCGTGAGCAAACCTGCACATCTGAGTTCTCTGTAAAGTGCTTAAGTGTGTGAAGTACATCGACCGCTTTGGACAGCGTTGTGGACTGGCCTAATCCTTCTCATTCTAAAGACCGAACCCAGCGGGACAGTAATGGGTTGATATGCTGACACGGTTACAACAGTTGTCGATCTTGGAGCTGAAATTTCTATACTTCTGCAAGATGATGATTAGTATTCAGACTTCAAAGAGCCGGGAAACTATGTAAAAAATTCGAAACATCCAACGTTTCGGATCCGAGCAAGAAGTCATTGAATTCGGTTGATTTTGTATCAAGCCGATGAAGACTTCGAGCAGCGGGAGGGCGGACGCACGACATAAATAATGAGAAGAGTAAAAAGAGAAAACAAACAAACGGACGGATTAAATAATTGAAAACCGTGCGATGGATATTATAACTTCTAACAGCGTTGTGATTGCACGCAAAATCAACAAGCGTTTATATTGTTGATAAACGCTTATGAAATCGAGAACGCTCGGAACTTACCATTTTTAATGCATATCTACAACCCTTTTTATGTCCCACTGCTGGGCTCGGCTCTACTTACAATTGGAGAAGACCTGGAGCATATTCCACCACGCTACTCAAATGCGGATTGGTGTAGAATTTTAATACATACCTACAACCCTTTTTGTCACATTGCTGGGCGTGGGTCTCTCCTCACGACTGGAGAAGACCTGGAGCATATTCCATCGTGCTACTCCAATGCGGATTGGTGTAGAAAGAGGTTAGTGGCCAACCCGTGGATGTTTTCCGTCCACAAGGCCTCCGATTTTAACGGCTGTTATTCAGTGATAGCAACCGGGACAGAGTTTTACGTACCCTCTGGAGTACAAAAGCGCTAAATTCACTAGCGGTCACCCATCGAACTGTTGACCGCGGCTAACGTAGATTAACTGTGTAGATCGGTTTCGGGCCTGTGAGCTTTTCAATTCTATTATTACTGTTCACAAGCAGCAAATGGAAGCATTTAATGGGTAGTAAGATTTTTTCAACATAAAAAAAAATTAAAAAAAGTATTACACTTGAGTAAGTGGTCACTGCTGCCACTGCTGACATCTGTAATCAATATACAAAGAGGACTAAGTGTTATCGGCGGTCGGTCACAGATTGCTTTCCTGCTTCCAAGTCGGAACCCCTCGAATAAATACCTCCCTAAACATTCCATTCAAACTAGAACACAGCAGCGTTGAACACTGTTGTTAAAGTAAAAATAGGTGTGATAGAGGTCTCCTACTGGATGAACCAACCACTAAGCGTTCAACCACCGTCGCTTTTGCGTCTTTTTTACATCGACTAGTTTTATCCTTTGACGATCTGAGTAGCGCAGTATTTACCATACCAGTTTACAACAGAGAGTTCCGGGTTCGATTCCCAGCCAGGAAGATACAAGTAATCAATTTTGTAAGTAAGATTTCTGTTCTGCTTATTTATATCGTCTCTGTATGTGTTCATAGCACCCACGATGTAATCCTAATGTAGACCTTTGAGCGTAGAAACTTTGAATTTCATAACACGAACAAGATCAAACAGGTCGTTCAATATTGCGTTAAATATTTACTCCTTAGCGGCGCAATTAGCGTTATCGGTTCCCCTGCATTATGTTGGATGGACGTCATTAACTTGCTTTTACAATCAATTTCAAGTCAAAAAGGAAGGCACAGACGGTGCACCAAAGGATAAGGTAAATAAAAAACAAATAAACAGAAGAGAAAAGGCCCCGGCATGTTATTTGGAATTGATAAATGGCCCTCCCGAGACGTGCGAGACGAGGACGGAGCGAGGCGAGACAGAGACAGAGTTCCTAATGAGTCGAAACCGGGATGCATAAGTATGGGATAAAATTCTAAAAGATAAAGTGAAGTGCTCCTTATCCTTTCTAAGCTTTTGATTTCTATGTGGTTTATTATTCATAACCGTTTAGTCCGTTTGTTAGTCTTCTTTATTAGGGATCCTATGCACTGGTATTTACCAATGTTTGTCAAAATCGCAGCGTAAATATTGCGTTTACATTTGGATTTTGTAACGTCGCGTCAAACGTTTATATACTATGATATACAAAATAGATTTTAAAAAGGAAACAAGGAGGGCGCGCAGAGCTAACTATACTGATGTGACACGAAGAGGATTTCGGGTTCGATTCCTGGTCAAGCAGACATCTAAATGATGAATTTAGATTTCTGTTCTGTGTGCGTGTTTGTGTACTCGTCTTTGTTTGTGTTCATAGCGTTATTTTTATATAGATGGTATTTTTAGGTGATGATTTGATGGGTGGTAGAACTATAGTTCGTCCGGGGAAGTACCGCCACCGCCCTCATAATCCATCGTGAAGCAATTTTTGTATTTCGGTTGAAGAGGTGCAGTTGCTGGGCACACTTACAGCGAGGCGATCATCTTACTCCTCAGGTGTAGTGACGCATCTACGTACGACCTCAGATAGACTTTAATTTAGTTTGGGGTTAGATGTAGGTGTCCATGGGCTGTATTGACCACTTAACATCAGGTGGCCTGCACGCTCGTTTTTACTTTTCAAAAATAAAGAAAAACAAAAAAAATATCTCAGATAGACTTTCATTTCTGTTTGGAATTAGATGTGGGTATCCATGGGCTGCAGTGACAACTAAATATCAGGTGGCCTGCAAAGCCGTTTGCTAATCTTCAAATATAAAAGTTTCCGCTCACAACTGCAAATCTCTTATCGATCGCATAATAATAATTTTGTAAATACATTAATATGGCGTACGAATTCTAATTACGTTAAATCTTCAACACATCAATTAGACAATAGTGCGAAGGGTCTTTTATCAGAACGTAGGCGGCGCCGTTGCATCTTCACGGCGCATTTGCGGCGCGCGCGCCTTCACGGATGTAAGTGTATTTCATCTGTTTGGACTCCCCAATCAGGGATGCATAGCAATCTGTTTGTGACACGCGGCGTGCGTCGGTTATACAACCAAATTTGTTCACTTCGTAACCGTAATTATGAAGATGAAAGGGCTTTACAGATGCAGGGTGTATTTGGACGAGTAAATCGTTTTCATGGCTGATTGTTTTTCAATGAATTTAAGCCATTGATCGTATTGATTGCGGAAACGAATCATTATCAACATAATCATAAACCCATTAATGTCCCCTGCTGGGTACGGTCTCCTTTCAGAATGAGACGAGACGACGAGGCCATAGCCCACCACGCTGGTGCTGCGAATTGGAAGATTTCACGCACCTCTGGTCAACGGATCTAAATGGTAAATTGAGTTTTATGTTTTGAGTCTGGGTGTTTGTGTCCTGGTGTACATGTCGATGGCACCCACGGCACGGAATCCTATTCCCACAGTAGTATTCCGTGTCGTGAGTGCCATCGTTGTTAAAATGTTAAAAGAATTAATAGTTTATTTTAAAACAATAATATCAGTTTCATAGAAAGAATTCTTTGTTGGTGTATTCTTTCTTTGGGTGGTTCTTCATTTCTGAAGGTTGGCCGTTGGCCTCTGGTATTCCTCTGTGCATTGCGAGTCGTAATAACTTGTTAATATATAACCGACAATAAATGTCAGTCTTTCTAAGTACTACTTTAGATGCGAGTCCTTTGATTATGTAAATGTAGGAGCGATCTGATCAGGAGTCCTCGCAAATCGCTATTGAAATGTTCTCGTGAACGTGTTCGCAGATGGGGGGGAGATAAGTACCGCTTCGGTTGCGACGTCTTTTCAATTATATTAAAGACCGCCGACGAGACCCGTTCGGGATATCGAGTTACAAAGCTCATTTCTGCAGTATTTCTTTCATTTCGCATTGAAGTATTAATTTATATTAAGTATGGTTGAGTGGTGGCAGAGCTTTTAGCTCATGGCTACTCACCTTCCTATAACAGTATAGCACATTCGAGACTATATCGATATTGTTTTTGGTATTGTAAAGAAAATAGGATGTGCCAACTCTTTTTGTATGAGAAAATTTTACTCAAATGGTAGTCCCATTCTTCACCACTACCACCACCGTCACCAACTTCTTTTATATGAAAAGACGACGACCAAATCATATATATCAGTCATGATAGTATACGACCCTGCAGGATTTAAGTGGTCACAGCCAATGGACATCCACATCTAACTTCAAACAGGATTGAATCTATCTGATGGCGTACGCACGACTAAGATGGTCGCCTCGCTGTGAGGCTGGCCCATATCTTTTGGTTTGAGCGAAACACACAAATTGCTTCACGGTGGATTATAAGGGTGGTACCTGTCCGGACGAACTAAAGTTCGACCACTAATTAACTTAGTCCTCTGAGAAAACAATGGACTTTTTTTTTTTTTATGTTTGTAAAGTAGCAAACGAGCATGCAGGCACCTGATGTTAAGTGGTCACCGCAGCCCATGACACCCACATCCAACCTCAAACAAAACCGAAGTTTCGTTCGAGGTTGTATATGGATGCGTCGCTACTCCTGAGGACTATGATGGTCGCCTCGCTATATGTGTGCCTGGCAACCGCACCTCTCCAACCGAAACACAGCAATTGCTTCACGGCGGATTATGAGGGCGGCGGTGGTACTTCCCCAGACGAACGATTGTTCTACCACCTATCAAAATCTATCTATCATCTATCCAGATGCATTGTTATCTCAAAGGACTAAGTTAATATGTTATAGAACTTTAGTTCTATATCTGTCCAGATATGACGCTACTCTACATCTGGTAGAACTCAGTCGTATCACATCATATCATCACCATTATTGCACCATGGTCATATTCACCATAAAAGATATGATAGAGCAAGGTTTGTACAATCAACGGGTTACCAATTATTGATTGAATATTATTGGTAATAAAGGCTCTTAGCGGGCAGATGCGATGACTGTTATGATGTCGAATTTATAGTAAAAATTCCTATAGAACGCAATCAAACAAGTCGAACGTCAGAATAGCTATCGGATGGTAATAAGCGGCTAACTAATGTTGCGACAGCGGCTTTCTCTCTGCGTTCACACGCTGTCCGGCCCGTTTTATCTAATACTTTATTACGTTATAATGTCCGTGGCGCGAGCTCGAGCCGGTTCCGCTATTCGGATCGCCAGCATAACAGTCCGATTGGATGACGCGGAATGCAAGGCTGCCTTGCGGCCTTGTTGCCATTCCGCTAGAACATCGCCGGTTCCGTCTGTTATCGTTCAGTTCCGAGGCAACTATCATTGCTCCCGATACGCAGCTCGTCTGCTCGTTACTGGGAATGCTAAACCACCCGCGCCAGTTAAGGGCTAGTTAATAACTGTGGGCATTGCTAATTTATATCGGGCGTCCGCTTTATCGCTCGCATCGCCGCCGTCGAATCGACTCATCTTCTAATTGCGCCGCTGAATTATCTACCTTAATGGATGTCCTGGTCGGTGCGTAATTATGCAGCACGGCGCCAGTAATCTAGAGCCGCGAGCAATTTCCATCGGAATGCGAGCTCAGGAGTCAGTCGCGGCTAGCGTTGCAGCGGCGCGGGACGATCTGCCATCTAGCCTTTTAGCAGGATTTCTATGGCATCTATACGCACTGTTAAGGGCAACCCTAATTGTCCTGTTAGAGGTATTCCACAAAGTTTACTAAACTTTTGATCGTAAACAGACGATATCGTCATCATTATTAAAGTCCCACTGTAGAGCATGGGTCTGCTCTCAGAATGAGAAGGGTTAGGCCACAGTCCACTACGATCGCCAATTGCGGATTGGTAGACTTCACAACTCATACAACTCATTGAGAACTTTACAAAGAACTCTCAGATGTGTAGGTTTCCTCACGATGTTTTCCTTCAGACGGAACAAGAACGAACGAACCAAAACAGAAGATAACGAACGTCAAAGATTTATGCTCAATGAAAACATTTGCGGAATGTGAACACTTAATTTAAATATAATTAAATTAAAAATAAATTGAAAATTAAGTTTTAGATTTTATTATAGTGGTTAATGGTGGTCACTTCTTAGATGGTAGAAAGGTGTGGTTGTCGCGTACATTCACAGCGAGGTGATCATTTTAGTCCTTAGTAGTAACGCATCTACGTACGATCTCAGATAGGACTTCAGTCCTAGATATGGGTGTCTATGGGCAGTGACTACTTGTGTCAGATGGCTTACAGGATCGTTTGCTATTCTGACGTAAAAAAAAATGTTTAATTGAAATTAATACAAAAATATCAGACTTGTGATTTATTTTGCTAACTTTATTTTAAGCATTATACAGTTTTATCATTTGTACAAAGCATTCGCCTTCCTATGTTTTGCTTGTTGAATTCCACAACGTTTCACCCCACCTAGCTTTTGTACGAAAGTATGCTTCAAGATCGATTACCAAGATTGGCTAGACACATTTGAGTAGCCGATTCTCCGTTACCTCTTAACAAATCGCACCGATTATCTCACGCTCTCAGATATTTGTGAGAATCACTTTTCCTGATAGCGCAAGAAAACCGTCAAACGTAACGGTAGATGCAATGCCTAGATAAAGCCTCGCGATGTCTACGTAGCGGATGGTAGTGCTCAGGAAATTGTTGCATCTTACGGCACGGACCAAATTGTTGAAATTCATTTGTGACCCGCGTGGCGCAGTGCCACTATACCGGTCTAATACATAGTGTTCCGTTCGAAATCCGACTAAACAGTATCTACATGATGAATTTAGATTACTGTTCTGGGTATATACTATGTGTTCAAAGCATCCACGATACAGATTCCTAGTTTAGATAGCGTCATAATTAAATAACAGAATTTAAATTGACATATTGTCATTACAGAAAATATATCGTTTTTAAACATTATTAGAAATAAAACTAACAGTGACGGTCGAAAGATGATCTTATCAATGAATAACGATATATCTAGACGAAATTTCCATAATTTTTCTAAATTATGTGCGTATTAGATGTCAACTATGATTTGCTCTATGGTAAAAATAAACCTTGCGTGGAAGCCTACATGCCTGAAATGTTCCTTAATGGCTTTAGAGAGGCTTGTTAAGTTTACCAAACCGCACTTTACCCACGTGATGGAATATTGTCTCAACGCTGAGATAGGAGACTTGTGCCCAGCTATGGGGCAGTAAAGTTGACAATGATGATTTTGGGATGCAAACATGGTAAAAGAAAAAAGGAGATCTGTAAGGGTGTTGTTAATATGAACATATTAATAATAAAAAAACGTGTATGTATTTATGCATACACGCAAGAAGTTATATTTCTTTGGCGTTATTAATAAATATTTTTTTTCAGAATAATTTGATTTATATTTATTTATTTAAATGTTTTTTTTTTATTTTTAAAAAAAGATCTATAAAATTTTATCTATAAAAAAATCTATAAAATTTCATCTATAAAAAAATAATAAAACAGGAATAATATGTATATGTTACTTAGATAACTTTAGACCGTGAGGAAAATAATGCTCATTGGACACTAACTTCATCCTGTGTCCGCGCGCAACTTTAGCTCATTCGGAAAAATCTCTCATCTCATTTTAATACCGCGCCAAAGGATATATGTATAACTACAAAAATACAAAGTCGACTAGATGTAGGCGATTTTAACTGATAGCTTTGAAACTACCGATGTTATCCGAGTCGTTTGATTAACGCTGGCCGTTCTGGCCCCGGCGTCGTTTTCGCAACGATGTAATGTAAATGCCGGTTTATCCATCTCTGATGTTTACGTCCCTTAGCCCCTACATCATCGGCATAGAGTTCCTATTGGAAGCGAGCCAATACGCTGGATCTAGGCGCACGCCGTACATCAGCCATTCCGTCCACGTACCGCCGCCGAGGTTATCGAGGCGCTTTCACGCCACGAACACACATTTGAATAATGACAGGCGTTCGTCGAACTTCTAAAACTGCGTAATGCGTGATGCCTTGGTTTTTACGGTACTCAACGGACGTGCAAGATGTGGTGTTAAGTGGTCACCGCTCATGCGGTTTTACCTCAAGTTTATTACAATGGATTGGAATTATTTATTGTACAAACATATTCACTTACAATTACAGCAGAACTTGTTGGTAAATTAATATTTATTTGTTTATGTTTTGTCGGCGTGGGGAGTGTCCATTCACGATATCGTTTTAAGGAACATTTGAAGTCATAATAACATTTGTCAATTAATATTCGCTGATTTTGTAATTGAATATTTGGTTCCAACTTTTTTTTATGTCCCACTGTTGGCCACAATTCTCTTCCCACAACTGGGGAAAGCTCAGAGCATACTCCACGACGCGGTTCCAATGTGTATTCGTGGAGATTAAATATTTGATCTTGTTCATTAATTTTCATTCGATTACACTTGTACTTTTTGTACATATTTATGTCCACATCCTTATGTGCCTTTTCACGTCTTTCGAATTGCTGCTACATGGCAGAAATATGGTCTGGACTCGAACGAAAATTTCTACCACCATGAATCTATTACATATAAATACAATTGAAGTGCCTGTCGCGAATTTCAAATTAGGTATTTTTGTAATCTTGATAAGCTAATTTGTACCACACCAATCCATAAAAATCCATTTTTTATTTACTTGACTCTGTAAAGGGTATTTTGGAGAAAACTGAATTTTCAGTTGAATATAGAGAACTTTATGCGAAATAACACAGGCAACTTTAGCCCCCAGAATATATGTCCCTTTAGCAAAAATCCTCGGTAAAGTAAAAACAGAAAAAAACCCGCACGCTCCACGCGGGCGCGGTGAGGAAGTTTATTTGATACACGAGCGCCACCTGTTCGAATGATTCGGGCATTCAATGGCTCGTTAAGCCACAATGAGCACGGAAGGCTAACTACCTGACCGCGGCCGTTTTTTGAGCCTTTTGAGCGGCGATGAACGATCAAGATACCCTTTCGATTGTGTAGGCGACATTAACGTCGAGTTCACAATACGTGCAGTGACAGTCAAGTTAAGATACCGGCCTGTCACGCTGGGTGTCCGGGACTCAAATCCGCAGGCATTTCTGATTTTTCGAATTAATTATTGGTTCTTTGTAAAGTTCTTAAAGGTGTGTGAAGTCGCAATCCGCACTTAGCCTGCTTGGTGGGCTATGGCCCAATCCTTCTCATTCTGAGAGGAGACCCATGCCCTTGTGGGACATTAATGAGCTGATGATGACGACAATGCGGCGCATTCAAAGCTCTTGACGGCCGAAATCATAACAATCTACTGGTCATTGATTAGTCGCGTGCCGTCAACTTTCCACAAACAGCCTCGTGGATATTTTGGACATGTTTATTTGGCTTTACCGTTTCAATGTGGAGAGTAAATATTTGTGTATTGCGACGGTCGCATGTGTAAACATTTTGTAGGCGTAAACAGGTGGTCTACGGTAAATGTGAGTTTCGTGTTGGGACCGTCAATTTATTGTTGGGTTTAGATTATGGACGTGTAAATAAAATCACGAGTTGGAGGCTCCAGCGCGACACATTGGTTCTTAATCAACCGTTATAACACAGTGGTGTTGGAAAAGTATACATATAACTGGCGTTGGAAATACTTATTTCTTTTTTTTATGTTTGTAAAGTAGCAAACGAGCATGCAGGCCACCTGATGTTAAGTGGTCACCGCAGCCCATGGACACATCCAACCTCAAACAAAACCGAAATTCCGTTTGAGGCTGTATGTGGATGCGTCGCTACTCCTGAGGACTGTGATGGTCGCCTCGCTATATGTGCCTGGCAACCACACCTCGAAACACAACAATTGCTTTACGGCGGATTATGTGGGCGGCGGTGGTACTTCCCCAGACAAACGATTGTTCTACCAAGACTACTGGCTACTCCTTTTGTAATAACGAAGTGCAGAGATGTTACAATATTAAGCGCGGGTACATTCATAATTATAAGCATATGGGAACTACCCTCATTTTTTGCTAAGATACCCTCTTATGACTTGACGTTTCAGTCAGTCATAATTCGCTACTATCAATAATATGCCAATACACATATTATATGATGATAAAATTTATTAAATTTTATTGTATTCTTCAAACTTAGGCATATTCTCTAATTAATCAGATAAGTGGTAGAGCTATAATTCGCCAGGGGGAGGGCGGCGGTGGTGCCCTCATAATCCGCCATGAAGTTTTTGTTTCAGTAAGAAAGGTGCAGTTGCCCTTTCTCACTGAAACGAGGCGACCATCTTAGTTTTCACCAGTGACGCATCATACAGAACTATTTAGATAAATAAAAACTGAACTCTGAGATTATGTGGGTGTCCATGGGTTGCAGTGACCATTTAATATCAGGTGGTTTTCGACAGAGGAGGAACCATCGCCCTCACAATCTTGTTTCGGTTGAACATGAGGTTATCGGGTACACACCATAACCATCCATGCTATCTTAGTCCCCATAAGTAGTAACACATCTACGTACGACCTAAGTAGGACTTTGATCCTGTTGGACGTGGGTGTCCATGGGCCGCAGTGACCACTTAACAGCCAGTACGCTCGTTTGCTACTCTTATAACGAAACATCATGCCCACCCCGGAATGTAGCGTAACACAAAAAGCCGATGGTATTTCTACACCGACCGCATTCCGCTTTATCCAAGCTTGCTTTCAATCGGTTTAATTAGATCGTGAAAAAATATTTAGGGCAATAGCAGAATAACTAATTTAATGTTACTATGATTTATGATATCGTTTTCTGTTACAAGTACATGGAATGGACTCTTCAAATAGTAGTGCAGTGTCAATTATCACCATCAATCCATTAATGTTCTACTGTTGGGAATGGGTCCCCTCTCAGATTGAAAAGAGGAGGAGTGAGTAGGGAGTAGGGTCAGCGTCTACCGTGCTGGCCAAGTAGTAGTTAGTAGACTTGACACACCTTCAAATTTTTACAGAGAACTCTTAGATATGCAGGTTTTCGTCACGTCACCTTCACCGTTAAAGCAAGTGATTAATTTCTAATACGCACGGAATTTCCAAAAATCAGACCCCTTGCGCAGCTATCACTGCTTATTCACTCTATATGGTGTTCACGATGCAAGAAAATTATATTTTTTATTTTTATTTCACAACTTATTTATACGTGAATGTGTACGACAAATCAGTTTTAATTGAACTTTGTACAAACTTTAATAAAATCTGATACTGCTTATTCTACTAAGGAATATTCTCCAGCATCTTAAATTTATATTTAATTTAGGGACTTTTTATAAGCTAGTTATAAACTGGTGGTAAGGTTCCAATATCTCATGCTGGGAATCAGGAGTTAGAAATCCGATTTGAACACCTTTTATTTTAGCAGAGCAGCACCGAGCACGCAGGCTACCTGAATGTACGAGGTCACTGTAGCGCACCTCACAATTAACCTCAAACAGAACTAAAATCCTACTGAAGCAATTGTTTTTCGGTTGGAGAAGTGCGGTTGCCGGGTACAGTTACAGCGATACGACCATCTTACGCCCGAATTTATAAAGAAGTAATTACTTGTTAGGTAATAATAAGTTTTAGTGCTTTAGTTTGTAATTTACACTAAATGAACACCATGTGTAATGTTTTTTTTTCATAAACTGATGAATTATATTTATTTTATTTATTTTTGTATATATTATTTTCAGTATTTATTGTATATAAGATTCTATTAGTTTTTATGAGATATTATTACTATATATTCATATCATTAATTATAATGACTGCAAATTTGACATGTCAAATTTACACAAAAGTCATCCCAAAATGTTACCATAATTTTACAAAGGCGCTAATGTAACACACATATAAGCAACAATCAATGAACCGTATAAGGCGGATTGTTATTAGCGGTGTAACGGAATTCTCTTAGAATTTCTCTCGCGACGCGTGGTCTCGGAGAGACCTCGGATGGAATGCGACCGCATTCACTGGCTGCTCAAACGACGAGGTGTGAAACTTAGAGGCTTTACGGTATTGTAAAGTTAAGTGATAGCGTAGTGGTAAGCTTCGGACATCCACGCGGGATCCGGAGTTAAAAACCCGCACGCACCTCTGAATTTCGAAATGAAATGCGTATTATAAATTATTTTTAATGCGTGGTAGAACTATAGTTCATTGGGGAAGGTACCACCGCCGCCCTCATAATCCATCGAAATTATGTGCGTATTAGAAATTATTTTTTATAGGTGGTAGAATTACAGTTCGCCTGGGGAGATACTACCGCTGCCGTCAAAATCGACTG
>DWKL01000417.1:0-19261 GCA_018249415.1 Phareas burnsi | reverse complement strand
ATTATAAAAATTTATTGCCAAAGTCAAATCCTATTATTATTTTAAAACAATAATCTATTTCTACATAGTTTTTCTTATATAAGTATCTGAAATAATAATACATTATGTGTAATATTAGCTAAATCAAACATTTTTTTTACAAAATTCTTTTGTAAAATATACAATAATTTCATTAGAAGATATTATAAATTTGCTTATTTATTTATTCATCAAGCAATAACAAGAAATAATTTGATAATTAAAAACACATTTAGGTATGTACAAAATAATCCTTCTACGTGCCTGCAAGATAACTAGTTGATGTCATCTGGCCTAATCCCATCTGTATCCTTCTCATGTGTAGTTCCACATTGCTTTGAAACAACCTCTGGTATGGTGGGTCTAGTTTCATCTTTATCTGGTCCATAGTACCTTGCAAAACACTAAGCTCATAAGCATTTTGATCAGAATCTGATAAACTTTTTACTTGTAACATTAAGGCTGTTAAATCTGTTATTAAATCAATAACATTAGAATCTCTTACCAAACCATTATTATTTCTCTCTACCAATATAGCTGCTTCTTCATGGCATTTCTCCCTTAAGTGTGAAGGAGCAAGCATAGCAGCTAAGCTAGGGCCTGGTGCAATTTGTTGGCAGTATATTTGAATTTCATTTATATATTCTTGAAGATCCATATTCATTCTCTCGAGATCAATCACAACTGCAGCATATTTTCTCTCAAAGTCTTCAGGTGGCTTCTGTCCAGATGATTTCCTTTTTACAGCTTCACAATTAAATTCTTTCAATCTATTAATTTTGTTTCTTTTCACTTGCAATATCTTAGTTAATTTAACAATTAGTTCCAAGAGAGGGAAAGGAAAACTACCTACATTTGTATCCATATGCTTTGATATATCATTACAACCGATCATAGGGTCACCTTGACTTTTACTGCTATTAGGTAATAGTGGTTGATACAAATCAAACATATCATGCATGACATACCTGGGTCTAAATTTTTGTGATATACTAGATAGACATATGGTATCAGGTGGCTCATTAGATAGTACTTCATAATCTGGTACAGAATGTGTACCTAATTTTGGTCTTTCAAATGTTATTCTATATGTATTGTTAGAAGTATCTACAGCATCAATAACGCCAGTGAACAAACCATCTTGTGGCTTGCGTAATCTCGCGGTTACTTTAGTTCCCACTACCAACTGCATTGGTATTTCATTTGGCAAGTCCTTTATACATATGTCAGCAGTTTTTCGTTGCTGAATATATCTGATAAGTTTCCTTTTTCTTTCGAGCTCTTTTCGTTCCTCTGCAAAGAATGCCTGTGAACACCGACGGGGCTTGCCCATCATTCTCCTTATTTTAGTCCACTGCACTTGCGTTAATTTGTGATTAGTTAATTGAGGGAATGATTCCTTCAAGCAAATCATAAAATCATTTTCGCCATCAAAGAGAGCCTTGTCAATATTGCTATAAAAATATTCAAAGCACACCCATTTATGTGCCTTTGGGAGTTTAAGTAAATTCCTTAATCTCATGCCTATTCTCTGTCCACTTTTGCGGTCAGGTGACTGGCATCCTCCAGTAAGAGATTTTTCCTCTAATTTGTCACTGCCTTTTGGTGTTTTTGTCGGACTTTTTTGTTTTTTTGCACTAGACTGCTTATTTGGAGTTTTTAATAATATTTTTGGAGTTTTTCTGGGTGAATGACGAGGAGGTGATGTATTTACAAAATCGTCAACAAAGATGAACCTATTTTTCTTCCGTATCCGAGCAGGCATTCCTCTTGCGTTCAGTTTTTGTACTGGTTCACTAGGGGCAGGTTTTGGCGGTAACTTAGTGCCCACTCTGTGTAGGCCCAGTGCTGCAGGACCAAAAGCCAGTGGATCTTCTTCCTCCGGCAAATCCATCTCCATTGGTTCGTCTTTAATTTTATACTGTAATCTGGACGAGTGACTTTCCACATTTTGACCACCTAAGAAAAATGTATATCAATATAAGATAACAGTCCAATATTAATATTTGTTTCAAATAAATCAACGGACAAAGTTGCAAACAAGTTAAATTTTGCAAGTGCAAAGGAATTAAAATTCACTGACAATTCGTGCAAAAATTTGAATTTTTTCAAAATTTGAATAATGAAAGGAACTTTGCATTCGAAACTATGCGAGATTTGACGGCTCATACAAACTCGTAAGACTTTACAATTTTAAGCTTGTGATATAATTTGCACTGCATTGCTGGTTGTGGAGGTAACAATTTATTGTAATAAAAACGTAAACAAACTTACTTTCCCATTTATCCGCCATGTTGATGTCGTAAATTTGATTGAATTTGAAGATGAGAGCGCCAAGCGCCAAGACAGCTGAATGACATTGTTAAAATTTGTCTTTGTTACTATGTTCTCTAGATTATGGTATTTATGGTTCTAATCAATGTTAAGATTGTTAAGAATTAGGCATAATTGATTTTCGTAGCACGTACGTAGCGTAGTATGGATGCACGCTGCTACCGTCTTGTACGACTTTAATTACTTATATTGATTAAAATTTTTGTGATAAAAAGAAATTTGTTCTATTAATTATATATGACTTATAACTGCCTAGTCATGGCGAAGTCTCAGTACATCGGAATAAGCTAGCTACCAATTGGCAACTTCCCTAAGAACAGAGCTTCGGTCCTGGTCAAAAATATCAGGGTAACTTTCGCCGTTCGACTGTTCCGCCCCCTCGGAAACTAGGAAAAGCCGTACTTCTGATTACCCTCTTTACTCCTAATTTGGTTGATGATGATGAATGGGACTCACCATTATCATCTAACGGTAAGAGACCTCTATGCTACAGTGCCCTATACTATTCCTAAACTATTCCTTCCTTATTTCTAAAAAAAGTTGATTATAGCGAGCTGGCAAATTACAGATCTGTACCAATAATCTTCTTCCATCCCCCCAGTTTCTGTAGTAAAAGAAGGACGAAGGACGAAAATCACTAATTGATCATCTTTCGTCAGGTTAATACAGTTCGTGATCTTTTGGTATACCTCACAAACCAATGGCCTAGGGCCATTGAGAGCAATACAAGGACCCTGATTACAAACCTGGATAATGCGTTATAGTTTTAAATAGGTCCTCTTCGCAAAACTATTTTTTTTATGACTTTTGCTCCTTATTCCTCTTTATTCTTATTCCATTCGATTTCGGTATTGCAGATTTGAACATCATAATATATAATGTAATATTTTAGAGCTAAAGCAGATACATGCTGTACACATAGTTATTATTGTAAATTTTCGATTTGGTTTCGATCAAAACTCAGTTTAACACAATTTGGTGTTATTATGAATTTATTGTAAATAATTAGATATTTATTGCTAACCTCTACAGGAGAAAGGGCACCACAAAGATAATATATAGGGGGCACCATTTGTAGAATTGTATTACTCGCACCCTTGGGTGGAGGCGGCTTGGTTAACTCAATATTATTATTTTCTTTTATTTATAATACCTAGTATTAAATTCTTGGGTTCTTTAGAAAGTAGCGAGTATTTCTCTTGATTCAGTTTTTGGAGCCTTCAGATGTCAAATACATTTATATCAAGCTAAATAAACGACTTAAAACATATTAAAGTTATTATCAAAATCTTGATCTGTTTAAATATACCTTAGGTACCTAAAATTAATAATAATCACTATCTACAATAATAAGATTGATAAATGGTACCTAAACGTACAGTAACATAGATGTAAAACCATACCATGTACTAATTACATACATTATCTTTGCCCAAAAAGGTCACTATGATTGTGACAATGACATTTGTAATTATGACAAGTTCAAAATGACACTATGACAAAATAACTTCAATCAAACAAGAACAAGTTGAACGTTCGAGTTGAAGTGAAGTCGATTGCGTCAATATTTCGCAAAGAAATTCAAAATGAAGAGATTCATTAGTTGATATTTTAAATTTGTTTAATTGATCATTGCAAGATGTATTGTAAAACTCTGTTGTGTTTTTTGGTCAGTGCGCTAGTGTTAAAGGAAGTAAACAGTAAGTTTTCATTGCCCATATTGACTAACACGGATATGTTTCCAAGGTAAAGTGAGAGTTAAATGTTAGCGCTATGCTGGTGCGTCCATACAGGTTTCAAATTTGTTGCGATGTCGTATAATTATAACTTTAACACTTAATGGACCAATAAGAGCCGGATTATTTGTGTTTTCTTAAATTATTGGTTTTATCAAAAGCTTTAAGGTACGTTTGTGCTTTATTTTTTATTTTTCTGTTATAATTTAGTAAATATTGTTATGGATATTAGACTAAAAGTAATGGCTCTGTTGGTTGCAAGGCATTTGGAGATAGTATGTATAACCAATTAAATTATCATATATCCTACAATACTGTAGTCTGCAGTACTTCTTTTGTTGTGTTTCTGACTTAATGGTATTCAGTTTAACTACATGTCCATTTTAATTTAATGTATTTCATTCTATAAAATAAAACATTTGCTATTATTCCAGGTTTACAAAAGAGGTGTATGAAATGCAGATCACGGGGTGAGCTTGGCACCTGTGGTGATCCATTTCCTTTCAATGTAACTGAACCAGAAGCAGAAGTGGGTATCCATGTGGTGGCATGCCCCTCAGGATGGTGTGGCAAAATGATTGAAGGAACTACTGGTGCATTTAGAACTGATGGTACAATAATTTCTTGCTTTTTAGTTATTTACATTTTACTTAATGACATCCTATATGATATGAAATTTATGTGACATTATGTTTTCCTGAAATGGAATAGAATATAACACTAATATTTGTTGCTATTAGGTAGAAATATTATGTAATATTATGTATGTAGGGATATTAGTACACATTGGAATCAAGTAATGTTCATCTGTCTATCTAAATCTCTGTATGTCCATATATCATTGCCATTTCTTTCTGAAACTACAGATTTTAAATCAATCACTGTACTAGAGGAGAGACTCCATATATATAATTCAGGGATGAAAGAAAATATTGTAGTACACATACCTGTGTGGGCTATTCTTTGATAGATCTTCAAAAATAAAGATAGAGGTCCTTAAATGATTTTTTTAATTAAGCCAATGGTAAGTGAGACATGCACTTCTAAAAGTCGCCAAAATCGTATCCTCCCTCTTAATTTTTCAGTTATATGATGAAAAAATTCTAAAAAAAATGTATGGTAGTAGAACTTGAGAAATATTTTAAATAAGTTGTTATGGACAAGTCAGGAGTTGCATATTTCTGGAGATGTGAAATATTTTTGGTATTTTGTGTAAATATTTTGATGTTTTGAAATTTGACCATATGCACCTCGACTATGCAACCCTTCACTATGTGTGGTCCAATAGGCACCTGGCTGCTTTTCCTAAATATTATGCATGTCTGCCTGCTTTATTTCTTAAACAATTATCTCTGTTTAACAGCTACTTAGAAGAGATCTAGTTCATAGTATTATATTTTAAAATGATTTTACAAAAGGAGGATGTTCTCAATTTAGCAGTCGATTTTTTATCATATCTTATGTTTAAAATATGCATACAATTCATGTCATCGTATTATAAGAAAAATCTCCATTCTGTTGTCCAATCAATATTGCTATCGAGCATAGCAAGACTGAAAAAAGTCATTATAATATTAGACTTATAGTCATGATTTGATAATTATAATGTTATTTAAATTATTTTCAGACTATGGTGCTGCAACCCAAAGAATGTGTCTGCAAAGATCTCCTAGTGACGACGAAGAGCGATGTGCTTACACAATGTGGAATCATAGAAAAGTATACATGTGTTTTTGCAATGGTGATTTGTGTAATTCAGCATTTAGGGTCCCTCACCATTCTTCATTTATCATAGTTACTCTCGTAGCAATAGTTTATAGTGTGCTCTGGCAAAAATATTAGATCATGCCTTAAATGTGATTTAATTATTGTGATACTTATGAATTTATTTTTCATTGGAGTTGTACTTCAAGTGTGTTTTATATCAATGTATAACTTTGTCAACAAGTGCCAATACTAATGGGTTATGTAATTATTATACATCTTAATTTAAGAAACCAAAATACCGGGAATTTGTTGTCAATTTGATTGGTTGTAACTGCATGAAATGTATTTTTATCTATTTTGTGGTCAAACCCACTTCTATTAAATGCTTATAGACATTCTTATGAATACTTAATTCATTTTTAATTGTGTAATATAAAAGATTATTACTTATTTCGTTAGGAGAGTATTGTAAATTCTTAGTAGTATGTAAGTTTTTAATAGTAATACACATTTTGTGTGTTTAACATATTCCGTCCATATGTCGCTTATGTTTAAATTAAATGTAACTCAGGATTTCATTTGGTTGAATTTGAATACTCATTTTGTGTGATAAACAACATATGAAGCTTATTTTTAAATTTATTAGTAACTTGTTTATCATGTTACAATAAATTAATACTGACTATAATGTAAAAAATGGTTATTTATTTTCATTCAATGTTGGAATGGAAATTATGAAATTGCAGTGTTGTTAATTTGATCATCAGAGAATCATTCTTCTGAATCTCATAGGTCTATAAGTTACATAGATATGTATATACTTTATTGCAGTTGGAATATTGAAAGGTTTTAAAATTATGAAATAAAAACGAACATAAATTTTTATTCAAATTTATTATTACAAGGCGTACTACAAGTTAATTGTTTGTTTATATACAAAATGTTATTGTATACTTGTGTATATGTAAATGTAATTCATTTTATTAAATTATTTCCGAATATACATAAAGTCCAGACTCATAAAAAGCAGGAGCTTTTTCTAATGTATATTGCAAGTGAAGAAATAATAAATAAAGAGCTGAGGTATATTTTATTTTTTAAATAAAATATTGTTATAATATGTTATAGATAAGTTATAAATGTGCTTTTATATATATTTTACAGTTATAAATTTGTATAACATGTAAAGATCGTTTTTTTCGTCCTTAAGCCAGTAACTAAGGTCGGTTGTATGGCCAAGTATGACGTATACTACCGATGCGATGTGGCTTTAATTTATTCTTGGTCCTGAGTTCTTGGTTTTCCAGTAAGGACATGATGTGGGGTATTTCGTGAAAATACAAGAGTCCATGCAGGTTTGATTTTCGAACCGCTGCTATGGCTTCCGAACCTTCCAGCAAGTAGGGGTCTAAGGGATCTAATCCTGGGAATCAAAAACACTAGTTATAAAAAACATTGTTTAACCACGAAGTGAGAAACATAAAAATAGCTTTACGGCGGATTAGGCGGGCGGTAATGGTACCTCCCCGGGTAAACGGCGTGACGACCCGCATGGCGCAGTGGTCACGATACCGGTCGGACACGCAAAGGGCTCCGGGTTCGATTCCTGACAAGACAAACATCTAAATAGTGGATTTAGTTTTCTGTTCTGGGTTTGGGTGTCTGTCCTCGTGTTTGTAATTGTCCACGACCCGCGTGACACAGGAGAGCCTAGTGTGGGGCTATGAGCGTATAAAGCGTTTTTTTTGAACTCAGTTCTACCAGCTACAGATATTATGCTACAATACATTTTTATTTAAAGAATAATCTACTTTAACGCTCATAGCCAAACTACGATTCCCTGTAGGTATGTGTGATAGTCACATACAGAGACGAGTAGGATAGTCCAAAACTCCGATCAAGAACAGTTATTTCAAAGCTTAGATATTTGCTAGATCCGGATCGGACCTGGAATCCTACATGTTACACCAGCAAGGGTACCATTGTGCCACACACGTCCTCACTTTATACACCTGATTATTATTAATGAAAATATCGCTTTACATTCAAAGTCATTTACTATGTATGTACTTTAATATTTGCAGTTGAAATAAAAATATTTTTTAAAAGGTAGCAGTTGCATGCAGTTCAGCCGCTGCCAAGTGGTCACTGTCGTCCATGGACAATTGCGTCATACTCAAAGAGGATTGAAGTTCTGTGTGAGGCCGGCAATAGATGGCCTTCTCTGATGATTGAGTTTAAATGTCGTGTCTCTCCATTGCCACATCCTTCAAACCAGAAGAAAGCTGCAAGTTTAACTTAGCAATTGTAGGGCAGAGACAGGAGTGATTTTTTGGTGTCGAACTACGAGGGTTTTCTACCATCTTACTACAACCCTCTTTATGTTCCCCTACTCGGTACGTGTCTTCTCACAACTGGAGAAGGCCTGGAGCATACTCCGTCATTCTGCTCCAATGCTGATTGGTGGTTTGTATAATGTTACGTTCTACACAAGCCGCAGGGCTACGCGCGCTTCGTAATCTTATATGACACTGGTAAATAAGCGCAACAAAATAATATTATTATCTACTCTTCATATTAAGGTCACAACTACCCTCAGCATCGCTGGAGTCCGATCGTCTTTGTGCTTCAAAGCGCGGAGGGTTGACTGGTGGCAGGAAGAGGCCGTCGGGCCACAGAGACTCGGGGTCTGGCGAATCCACCTTGTAGGGCGATGGTGGCAGGACCGGAATGTTTATCTCTGCGGATATAGGAAATAATAGGCACGATTTTATAAGATCTTATGTTTAGTATTTGCGTTGTACCCAAAACGATATTATGGAGCCCTCTTTGTCACTCGATACAATGTGACTCGATACAATAAGACAATTATTTCTGTCGCACAAACCAGTAAGACTATCTAATTTGATCACGAGGAAGGGATCGAAATTAGACTAAGTTGAATATATATTTTTACGGCATATAAATAGCAAACGACCACTAAATCCACCTGGTGAAAAAATAGTCATTGCCGCCCGTCTGTAATCAAACCCGAATTGGATTGAAGGCTTTATTGAACTTAATTGCGTTTAACATTGCCTGTTACAAGTCCACTATAGCTTGTTTGGGGAAGTACCACCGCCGCTCTCATAATCCGCCGTGAAGCAGTTTTTATGTTTCGGTTGGAGAGGTGCGGTCGCCGGGCACACTTACAGCGAGGCGACCATCTTGGTCCTCAGGAGTAGTGACGCATCTACGTACGACCTCAGATAGAACTTCAGTTTTGTTTGAGGCTATATGTGGATGTCCATGGGCTGCAGTGGCCACTTAACATCAGGTGGCCTGCACGCTTGTTTGTTACTCTTCAAACATAAAAATAATAATAAGCCATTGTAATGTTTCCAAGGTGGAACCACGAAGGCTTATATAATAGTATTGGATAGCCAGGTAAGTAATCTGCCTACATTAAAAATGTGACAAAATCTAAGACTTTATGTACCAAATGAATTGAAAATACTTGCTTAGAATGCCATCAACTCTAGATCTTATAATGATATTAGGATGTGGGCTGGGTATCAATATCGGGTCTCTAAAGTGGGGGGCCAGGATCGGCAACTGAATTCAAATTTTTCAATGTTAATATTCGTGTTAGGAATTAATGACCGCTTCCTTTAACAGTGAAGGAATAAACAAGAAACAATATTCAATTCCGATGTGAAGAATAACAATTTGTACTTTGTCAACAGAGGAATTTGGCGTAAATGCTTTTCATTTTTCAAAGAGATCCATGCCCATCACTATGACTAATGGATTGGAGATAAATAACCCGATCTCCAAATGGCAAATACGTAGATTACATAACAAAACTGATATTAATTAAAATTAACGATTAAGCTGGAAATTGTAAGGCAATAAAATATCCGAGGCACTAAATATGAGAATCATTATATTCATGCATTGAGCAATCCTCGCACTGAAATAGCGAAATGAACTAAAGCAATAAGTGAGGCAGAAATTTATGAGCCAAAGCTTATTCATACATTCTGCTTCTTAATGTGATGAGAGGCCTCAGTATTTAGTATGCGGTTGTTAGTGAAGGGCATTGAAGCCAAACTTAGTAAAGGAAATATCCCGTCGCATGAAGCCTATATGTGTCGTTTTGAATTATTTGCTGTATGTATGCTGAAATTTTATAGTTTTTCATTCGCTTATTATATATTTGTTACACATTACTTTAGTGTGACTCTCATCCAATGGCTTATTTATACATTTCCTAGGCATAGGCTGTTAAATTTCCGCCGCTATCACCTCCACAATTGTCAGTTTCTAGATTATTTTTACAATTCAACAATTTGGTTGAGATTACACGAGAAATAATTTTTGGGTATATTTCTACGATTATTGTAAATAATCTTAGAGTATTAGAGTCTTATTGTAAATAATCTCGATATTTTTTAGAAAAATACAGGGTATATTTTTCTAAAAAAATCGTACCTCTACCTTCGCTGCCCCTAACACCCGTCGCCCTAATCTTAAGTCTAGTCAGCCCGCTGCTAAATAAACCACTGTTCCCATCATTTTTTACCCTCGCAAATTTTTAAATTTAGCAGTTCGAAGATATTTTTTTATCACAGTATTATTTTACTTCCTTAACGCATTTGTAATAACATGTAACGTTACTATAAGTACTTACGGTACTTATGAATCTAGCTTAATAGATAACCGGTTATTGTTCCCAACTAAGTAGCTAAGTGGCTTTAGCTTGGTACTAAAAATACCTAGTTCAATAAGGAGGAATATGAGAATAGGCATTCTTGTCAAAAATAAGCCACTACCACCCATTCGTAATCAAATCCAAATCGGACTGAAGTCTTTATTGAGGTCGGCAAGATGCATTAGCTAAGTAGCAAATTTTAGCAGTTCGAGGATATTTTTTTTATCACAGTATTATTTCTTCCTTGACGCATTTGTAATAACAAGGAAAAGACAATAAATAAAAAATACACTAGCCCTCAAAGGAGTGGTACTAAACAGAATCAGGCATGTTGTGTATTGCCATGGTCGTAAGGAGGACAGCATGGCTAACAACAGTAACAGTCCACCTTAGTCCAATGCGTACGTAATGCCTCTAATCAAAAATGAAAGTCCATTGCTAGGAGAGCACTCCATAACGATGACATTTGATTTCCATCTCCAAGCACTACATCTGCACAACCACGACCACTCCGTCAAGAGTGTCCGACTAAGAAGAAGATTAACATGTAACGCTACGATAAGTACCTACTTACTTACAATTCTTATGAATCGGGCTTAATAGATAACCAGTTATTATTCCCAACTAAGTAGCTAACTAGTTCGGTGCGAAAAATATTCAGTTAATTGAGGAGAAATAGGAGGCATTCTCTTGAAGTTCAAGGAAAACCATCATAATTTTCTATTGCTCATAATTAAAGAATGTAGATGTTGTAGGTATCTTTTACTCCGCCCAGTAGATATAACGAACGATGTTACGGTATGGTACGACAGATCACTAATCTTTTAGCTATGTTTACATTCTTCAGATATATTTATGATATTATATTATGTAGTAATGCACATTAATAATAAAAGCGACTCATGCACCTAACTATGCATGAAAATTAATTTTGTTGTCATAAGTTTAGTTATCGTTAGTTATTTAAATACGCATAATGTTGCAATATTCGAAGGGGAATCCGTACAAGAGACTCTCCATAATTTTGTCGTAATAAAGGCGATTTACGACAGAGGCAATTGGGAAATTGCAGTGCACCGTCCTAGTGACGATACGTCTTTTTGGCATGTTTCCTTTCGTATAAATTAAATTGTATGTCATCTATTTTAGAAAGAAAGAAATATTTATTCATAGGAATTTTTGGCAAAGAGATACTAGGTATTTAATTTGTGTTTATTTTTAATGGATTCTGTTTATTGGGACGTGGATATCGAACCAATGATGTAGATACTACGTGATTTGTAATGAGCCTTTTTAGGGTTCGGTAGCAAAATTGCAAAAACGGAATCCTTATAGTATCGTCAAATCCGTCTTTTGGTCTTTTTTTTCATATGAGGTAGCTATTTTTATTGCAGAGTATTAGCACTATATACAGATATATACTGCCGTCCTTAACCTAAAATGTCGTTACACACCAAAATCCACTTCTTGAGCTATAACCAATAAGATTCTATTTTTATGTGTTCTATTTAATAACTGGACGTCATATGCAGGAGATTGAGGTATCAAAAATAGATCTATCAAAGCACTTTCTACTAGTGAACCATTTAATCTGTATTGTACCTACTAATAGGTAATAGATAAAACTACATATGAAGCAAATGAAAGTACATGTAGATGTAACTTGGCATGGGTGTTCTGTGAACCTCTATACAATGGTGTAATAAAATTACAAAAAAAAGTAAGGGTGGCACTCCATACATTTAACTGAGGGGAAAAAACATTGTACATAAGCATTCGATCTTCAAAAAATATATGACATGCAAACTTAAACTATCCTGGTCAAGTAGCCCTCATTTCTCCCCTGCCTAGCCATGACAGCTTATCTCACCAAGTTGTCATATTTCCGAAGTTGGAGGCAAATTAACACAAAAACTATCCTCTAAAGTATTCCTATTCCAAAGTCCCTTAACCCAGGGGATTATTATCATCGCATCGACGTTTCCTGTCATAATTTACCTACGCAAGGAGTGCACAGCTCTTGTGTGTCACTCCTTAAGCTTTTTCGGATCACATCGCTTTCACTACTCCTTGTTAAAAACGACAAATTTTACCAGTTGTTTTAGTCCAGTTGGTATAACAGAAAAATGAAAGACCAGAGATAATGATCGTTCGCAACTCCACGATTTCTTACATCTGGAGAATTATAGATATACGGGTCAAGTCGAATACTACCACCATACCGATGTGTCTGTGTTACTTTATTATTATAAACAATACTTAAACGCGAGTTATCGGGAACATCAATTTTTTCCTTTTTTTCCTTTATGAAATACGATTTGTCTTACATGCCAGTTGTGTGTTAACATATAGGAGACACAAAAACCGCAAATCGTGAGTACTCGTTACATAATATAAAAAATGTATAATTTCCGCGATAATATTAGCTTAAAATCATATATAGGAGACATTTTTGATATTCTGACATTGTATATTCATTTACATCTGTTTTCTTTTAATTGTCTTTTTCGTTTTTTTTTATTTTATGTTTTCATCGACCTTTATTTATTTTTATTTTTTTCCTTCTTAGCTTTCTCTCATTCTCCACATTATTCTGTCTTCTTTTTTGTACCGCCTTAATCATTTTCTTTACATCCTCAAGGTTGGCTGGGAGATAATGCTATTTAGCATTAAGTCCACCTTTTGTACTATTTTTGTAAGTAGGTCAATAAAGTATAAATAAATAAATAAATATCTGGGGCCTGATGTTCCGCCTGTGCGGTATCAAATCGCTGCACAGCGGAACACTCAGACGATCCCAAGATGAAGCACACGGAGTCGATGCGGACTATATTATATATTGTACATAGTAGCAAAGAACATTGAGAATCAAGAGCATAAAAAAATATATTTAAACGCGCATGCATGTTTCTCGTCAGTTTGCAATTGATTGCAGCGGGCACTGGCATGCTAAAAATGAACTAATCTTATACCCTTCATGTAACTGTTATACCGCCACGGTAAGACATTAAATGAGTTATCACGTGGTATGTCTTCATTCTGGAAGGGCGTCGATGGTTTCTCTCTGGGGTAACCGCGGCCACCGCCCTGCGTCTGGGATGTTACAGGTCCTGAAATGTATAAAACGGTAATTGTGTGTAAAGATGATAGAATACTATATGTGTGTATCTGAAAAAAGTAGCAAATGAGCGTGCAGGCCACCTGATCTTAAGTGGTCACTGCAGCCCCACGGACACCCACATCTAACCTCAAACAAGACTGAAGTCCTGTCTAAGATGGTAGGTATATTCGTTACGACTCCTGAGGACTAAGATGGTCGCTTCGCTGTCGTCAACCGAAACACAAGAATTTCTTCACAGCGGCCTATAAGGGGGGCGGTGGTACCTCCACGGACGAACTATAGTCCTACCACCTTTATTTAGTGTCAAAGTTTAGCAGCGATAGCCTAGTTAAGATTCTGGCCCCTCACGCTGTATTTCCGGGGTTAAATCCCACACGCACTTCTTATTTTTCGAAGTTATGTGCGTATTGGAAATTAATTACCGCTTGCTTTAACGGGGAATGAAAATATTCTGAGGAAACCTAGGCATCTGAGAGTTCTTTGTAATGTTCTCGAAAGTGTAGGAAGTTTACCAATCCACGTGGTGGACTAAGCCCTAACCCTCCTCATTCGGAGAGAAGACCCGTCCTCAACAGGGGGACATAAATGGGTTAATAATGATGATTCAGGGTTGATAATAGATATTCATGGGCAGTAGTGGTCTTTTATTTTCGTGACAATCACTTCAAATAATAAATTAACATATAACTTACGTCTCAGCTGCCTAAAGGGACTCCGCTGTTGGTAGGAGCGTCTGTTCAGCAGGGGCAATGGGTCGCCGACCCCGTGCGAGAAACTACGCGCGGGTGTATTCACACTCACGTGCGACGAGAACTGTGTTCCAGCGACCACTTTACCAGGCATCTGGATCATACAGAACAAGATGCTGCATATTCTTCTCATATGTCTCGCTGTTTGCTTCTGAAAACACCAACAGTTTATAGTCTCATGGGTCATGTTACAAATTAAAAGATGGCACGTTAAGCAGGGAATAATGGTCGACGTTTCGTGACATGCCGTAAGCATCTTCGATTAATAGTTCTTCTTAATACAACACATAAAAAATACAAAAAAGAACATTTTAATAAAAAACACATTTTAATAAAAAAAAACACATTTTAATAAAAAAAAAACACATTTTAATAAAAAAAAACACATTTTAATAAAAAAAAAAATTTAATAAATATATTTTTAAAAAATATTTATCAAACTATTCCATTTGTAAATGCCTGACATTCCAAAAGCGGTTAGGGAGTCCTCACAAATTTGACAATGTAAGACAAGTCGAAAAACATAATATTTGAGAGACATACATTTTCCTATATACCTAATTCTAAGACGTATTAATTTATGGCGTTACGCCCTTCCTTCGTTACCGAATATTCTGACAAGGTTATTTCGCCTCTACAACCTAGATATGTCTCAGATCACCGCCATGACAAGATCACGCTTTTCAATCCCCTCCAAAGGAGCTTATGTCATATCCGCCTGTGTTAAAGACATGTAATATTTCATACGATTATCCTAGAAGGTCAGTCTTATATAGCTTTTAGAAAATATGCAACCCTCGATTTTGGATGAACGTGATGTCTCGTTCACCCAAAATTCTCGTTCACCCCGGTATTTTCTTTGAAAATAATTTCTCCTTTTACACTTCTTTGCTGTGACTATGTTATAAAGTTAGACACCCATCCTGCTAAAGATGTGAAAGACTACCGCAATTATTATTTTTAAACTATTTTGCACTAAGTCCGTCTTTCCCATTGGTATAGGTTAGGTTAGGTTTATACCGGAATTCTTCGCGTGGATAAGTTGAAGAGCAACCAGATTATTCCTCCAAAAGATCGGATATTTTTGGATATATTCGGATATTTTTTCCCCGTAACAAAAACACGGTCTTTCATTCTACGGTTCCTCAATATTTTAATAAGTTCGAATAAATAACCTTGTCCCCATTGTGTCCCCATCTTAATAATTGCTTGTACATGTCGATAAAAGCTTTGATACGCAAAACTTTTATGCTCACGTGTCCTGTTACCACATAGGGTACTAATAAAATGTAGATTAATGGTTAGGGCATTCAGCTGTTCCCACGCAGGACGGTTGCGAAGTTGCGACACAATGGCAACGAGTCGTCTCGTGCCGTGTCCGATTCAAATAAACCTACTAAATAACTACATAGCGGTGAAATGTGACGGTGAGCGGACGGATCACTCGACAGGAACTTGACCCTTGAGTGCATATGATCTTATCGAGCTGCTTGAGTCTTTGCGTAGGTATAGGTAACTTTCCCTTGAACCTGATAGAATCTATATTTATATCATAGTGGCAAAGGTTGATATAAATATTTACAATAGTAGTATCTTCTACATTTCAGTGTACAAATACCTTTTGATACGGATTGTCTCCAGATTGACGCCAGGTCACAAATCTTGTATTCATATATTGTATGTATTTTGGTCACACAGTCACATTTATAAATATTTCCGTAAAATAAGTACCTAAGGAATACTCGATACCTACATTATGTGTGTCTGTCTTTCTAGAACGCTAATATTGATTTAATTACTACTTAACGTAGTAACGTTTTGGTTGAGATTTTACGGTTTAAAATATCGTAAAGTTATGGTTTGGATATAATACTTATTAATATAATATTAGTAATATGTATCATACTAGGGTGATTATAAAGATAATTAATGAGAGTAATAATACTATAATTATGTATTAGGGTATAACTAATGTATTATTTATTTGTTTATGTGTCGCTTTCTTTATAAACATATAGCTGCGATATTAATGATTTTATGCATAATTACTTTAACGTTTGCGTTGTTTTTAACGGTAAATTTATATCATATAAATGTTATAATTTATCGATAATTAGCTTATCTTAATAAAGTAATTAAATTCTGGAATGAAACATTTGTATGTTGGTAAAAGTGATTAGTTCCTCAGATAGGTAACCATGCCATTAAAATTCAATTATTCACATAATATTATGTGTATCGGTATTGTTTGATTAGAATCGAAGTAAATAAAATTGACTCGAGTGTAATTTTAAAAATCCCATAATTCAGTTATCTGGGTATCTAGACTTCAACGATGGCGTTAAAAAAATTCTAAAACATAGGCCGTGACCTTGCTGTAGACATAACAAATAGATTTTTTAACGATTGAGATTCTAATGGAACCATATGAGCTGAACATTAAACCAAGGTGAAGTAGAATCATTATCACAATGGTAACTCTAACAACAAAGCAGGATTCGGTGCTCACATCAATGAAGATTATCATGTAGCGTCGAAATATAGATTAATTAATCACGAACTGTATTAAAATGATCTCGAGAACATCACGCGTGATTAGATTACGTAATTAAAATGTATTGTAATCAACACTTATTTTTTTACGTTAATGGCTGGCAGTCAGGACGATAGGCAACCGGATAGCAAGCAGTTTATAAGCAAGCATAACTGGCAGCTTCACAGAATGACAATAAACTGTATTAAGATTTTAAACATCGTGTAAGATCGTGTAAGATTTTAAACATATAAGTGTGATGCAATGGAAACAAGACAAGAGAGTTCTTTTTAATCCACAGAAAAAAGTCCACTTTTAATGTAGACTTTACAAGATTCCTTTTGCCCCAAAATTGTTATGTAAAATGAGATTTCTTCTAAAGCATTTAATTGCGTTATGGTACAATATAATAGAACTACAGCTTTTTCCGGCAGCGCGCTTACAAATACTTTATTAAATAAAGTCATCAGTCTGGAAAGAAACATAGCTTAAATACTTTCTTTAGATGAGAATCAGGAAGAACAGAATAATGTACATAGTAAATATATATCCCATTATATTTTGTTACTGCGAATTTACTAATAATAATTTATACCGAAACTAATTTTGCTAGTGCGAATTTGCTAATGAATAGTAATTTATACCGAAACTAATTCCGGATATGACGATTCTGTTGAAACATTCCATTTACATAACAAAAACATTTTTATGTAAGGTTTATATGAGCAGTAAAAATCAATCACTCTCACAAGCGTTTTTATATAAATGGGTGTGTTGAATAATGGAAATTCCACTTTTTTGTTTGTGACTATTTTACTTAATTAGTCTTTTATTATTATATTTAAGTATATTATTTTTAGTTACTATTTATTTTGCTGGTACTGACAAAGATTGTTTTGTTTCTTTTTTCCTGATAGTCAAAACCATGTTGTAATAACAGAGTATTTATTTGAAGTATTATCTTTTATCGTCGATTTGAACTGGAGTAGCTTAGTATAATACCTATGGTATATGTCTCTTGTAGAGAGGCTTCTTCACGTTTCAACCAAAACATAAAAATAAGTGTGTTAAAATCATATCTACATTTTATTTCTACTTATTACAAAAGTAGGTACCCAATTAGTAAATCTTAGGGTTTAAAGATTCAATAAAAAAGACAAAAGTTCTTTAACGTCGGCCAGAAACATCACCATATTGACAAAGATGGTAGTTGTTAAATTTTTAATATATGTATGAATCTAATACATTACACACACACATATACACATACAAATGTGTGTGTGTGTGTGTAATAATATATATAATATACGAAAGATTACATTCTGTTAAAATGATTCAAAATATAGCCTACATATACCTACTCAACCTACCAAATCCTATAACCTACATTGCTTTTAGACACATAATAATTTTCACATAAAATATAGTACAATGAACTGCTTAAAATGCATATAGCTAGAATAACTAGTACACAGTTCGATACCTGGGTAACATTACCATATATATAAATTGTGTACATACTTGTACCCTATTATATCAATCTAGACTTCCATCAGTTGTCAAAACGGCTGTTACAAATTATAATACACGTCTCCCCAAAACGTGACTTAATACAAGGCAGGTTCTAATTACTGATCCGTCGGCCGTTTTACGATCGTTCACTATTACAAAATTTCACTCTTGATCGAGAAGCATTGATCGGTAAAGCACCACCTTGTGGTACGTATTGCGTGGTACAGAACGCCAGTGATGAGAATTTGTCACGAGTTTGTCTTTGTCGTGTCGGCCTAACAACGGTCACGAATCACGGGACTTATCAAGGACGCCCGCGACTATAAAACTTAAGTATTCAATTTATAGCTATTTAGGATTACACCAATCTCGAAGTAGGTAGGTTTTTGTTTCAGATACCGCCAGAATTGTATGTTTTTGAAATTATACTTCTTTTGCCGCGTTATGAAAAAATGAGAGTAAATTTTTACCGAGCAAGTACATGCTGCGGTAACCACACCGAGCGTCATTTTCGTTTGTTTTTAAATTAAATGGGACTTGGGTCGGTCTGTAGTATTCTTTCTACCATACAAAGAGTAGGTATAACAGCTATCAAATATTTTTATTATGTTTATTATTTTCTTTAAAGTCTGAAGTTATTCAAGTAGTTCGCGAGTTAGTTATACATACTATTCTTGTTTTATTTTATTGAATTAAAATATTATTTATTTAAAATGTTAGTCTTTTTAAATTATTATTCGTAGTATTTGATATCGTATTGTTTAACTCAGTTCAAATTTATTTCAATGTGTAAAAAAAAAATTGTGATAACGCCAAAGATGTATAACATCTTACGTGCGTGCATAAGTACATAATGAC